>PITA01008211.1:0-17956 GCA_004023965.1 Spilogale gracilis | reverse complement strand
GACAAGCTAGAAAAGAGCTTGTCTGGAGGGTATCACACTACACCCTTCCCCTCCAGGACGCTGCTTTCCCTTGTCTTAGAAACCTACAGCGCAGCGGTTCCTGCGGCTCTCCTCCCGAGGGCACAGCCCATGTCAGGCTCCACACCCCTTCTTTCCACAGACCACCCCTTCTTTTTTCCACCTTGACTGTGGGAGTCATGAGGGACTTGTTGCTTTATTTCTGGTTCGTTGTACTCCCTGATTTCTGCAGTCAGGGTTTCTGTCATCCATCCATCACCTCCTGAGGCTTTTATTGCCATGGCTTCCCTGGCCGGCTGGCTTACCCTGGTGGCCTGAAGGGTCCGGGAAGTTCCCCACCCTTGAGGACAGGTCCCGTCTCCTTTGGCAGGGCTGCTCAATGAGTTGTTCCTTCTGTGAAAAGTTAAAGCACCCCTTTAGTCATGTTTCCTGAAACTTACTGTGAAAAGGGGTGCAGAATGTCATTACCTACATCTCATTCACACCTTTAATAATGTACTGCATGGGGACACCTGGGTGGCGGTCTGGGGGAGCGTCGGCTCAGGTCATGATCCCAGGGTCCTCGGATCAAGTCCTACATCGGGCTCCCTGCTCACGGGGAGCCTGCCTCTCCTTCTCCTGCTACCCCTGCTTGTGCTCACTCTCTCTCTCTCAAATAAATAAATAAAATCTTCAAAAATAATAATCTACTGCATGGACCCCAACCAGGGTGGAAGCCGGTTTTCATCTCAGTTCTGCAAATACTGGTGAGATTTGGGGCTGCTTTCTTAGTGTCACCGGGCCTCATCTGGAAGGATAGCTTCCAAGGGACCAAATTGTGATTCCATCAAGTCCTTTGGTTGGTTGGCATCACAGAAAAATACAGAGCATCTTGCTAATGAACCCCTGTCGGGCTCACTCCTCCTCTCCGTAATTCCTGAACGTAGCCCAGGGTTGACACTGGGCAGTGAATAAAATTTGATGTTCGAATGAATACAGGACAGATTTCAGCAGACACTCTGGAGCCTGCTTGGTCAGGGATGTGGTAAACGACAAGAAGATCATGAAGTTATAAGGACTTTTAAGGACTGGGCCGCTCTCACCTCCTCTGCAATTAAACAAGGCACAGCCTCGGGGATGGTGTTCTTCCTCCCCACCCTGCTCTCTCCTCAGGCTTGTCTTCCGCCTGGGAATGAATCCTCAGGGCCCAGGGGAAAAGTGTTGAGCAAACACTGGACAAGACACAGTACGCTTAATCACACGTTAGGCTGCCCCAAAATCGCATCTTGTCTTCAGCAATATCTGTAATTGACTTCTAAGTAAATCAGCAGCTAACCTCACCACCAGCTCCAGGAGAAGAATCTGTCAAGCTCAAGGATAAAACATTTGGCTTGAAGTCAGCATCCTTCCATTCTAAAAGTGGCAGCAAATACAAGAAAAGTAAAGGCAGGGCCCATGCCTCTGAGAAACAGAAGGGAAATTGTAGTTATTGTAAATCTCTTGATTTTTAATTTAGTGATACAGTTATTTCTTCCAGAAAACCTGTGAATAAAGCAGCCGTATAGATGACTATGGATGGTGTCGAGGAATGATAACGTCCTATGAGTTTGCAGCAAAACTCACTTCACTGCATTGAGATTAAATTTATTTTATGGGTGCACACCTCATCAGATCTTCTTTTTGTCTCAACTCCTTTTAAATTGATATCTGTTCTAATAACAACATAAGCAGATTACTCTGGAACAACACTTAAGGAAAAACATGGTTGCTTTTGCGCAGGAGAACAAGGTGGAGGGGGCAGGCGAAGAGGCAGACACTTTACTGGACCATCTGAATTTTGACATGTGTGAAAATACTTTATTATAAAAAATGCTGATAGAAAATGCTGATAAAATAATGCAGGCACATAATTTAACAGTTAGTAGTATAAAAGCTACTTCTCTCCCTCTGTTCTTCAGAAGCATCTGTTTCCAAGCCTTTTAGTGCCTCTTCTTGGACTTGGTCTCACACTTATAAACAGGACGCTTTTGATTTCCATTTATGGCATTTGTGGATTTAGTTCTCCTACAGAGCATGACCCCTTCTGCCTCTTCGCCATCTTCTCTATATGGTTTTATCACACTTTTTTGGTTGAACAAAAAGCCAATGTCAGTGTTGTTCACTGGTGAACCAAATAATTCTACGATTTGCTTCCTTCTTTCACAGTGTTGTTTTTCCCTAGTTTTTAATTGGTTAATTTTCTGTAGTATTTTCAAGTGACCCCCCCCCCCCGGAATTTTTTCATTCTCCCCATCCTGCAATTATCATTATCACGGCTGGTTATCAACAACAGTGCCAAGGTGACTCATTCCTCTACTGAGCCGCCTTTGTTCCCACTCACTTTTCACTGAGACTATGTTACCAACATAGTCCTACTTGGAAAAAGGTCAATTGAGTTCTGTTTCCTCCAGAGATATGCCTGCCTCTCCTGGGGCTGCCCGAACACCCTGAATGTTCTTTCCTGAACTCCTTCCTTTGCCTCACAAGGTAAGTGGGGCTAAATGTGTGAATTCTTCTGTTCACATCAGAACGCCGCTGACTGCACCAGTGAAATCCAAACAAGGGTTTGTTTATGTGCCCATGTCAGAGTGGATGTAGAGTGCCAGATATGTTCCCGAAGGTCAAAGACACTGCAATCAGGCTCATCTTGCAGCATAGGGGTGAGACAGAACCAATAAGAAATGCTCTAAAGGGGCACCTGGGTGGCTCAGTCATGAAGCATCTGCCTTTGGCTCTGGTCATGATCCCAGAGTCCTGGGTTCAAGCCCTGCATCAGGCTCCCTGCGTGGTGTGAAGCCTGTTTCTCACTCCCCCTGCTTGTGTTCCCTCTCTAGCTGTGTTTCTCTCTGTCTAATAAATAAATAAAATCTTTAAAAAAAAAAAAGAAGTGCTAGAAAAAGCTGAGTTTTTTCCCTTCCCACCTCTGATTGATATTTTCATCACCTCTTAAGTGTAGTAGTCTTTGTAAGGTTCTTTCCTTCTGTGTTTTTACCCTCTAGCCCTCTATGCCAGATACGATGTTAACATCTTCCTGCAAAATTTTTGTAATTTTTCGGAAACAATTTTGCCTCCAAATCTTGCTCTATGCATGACCACTGACAAACTACTTAAGTCCTTGACCTCAACTTCTTCATCTCTAAAATGGGAATAATAATGAACGTTATCTTAAACATTTGTTGTATTTAATGAGAAGATGAACATGAAGAGTTTAGTCTATTACCTGATATTTGGTAAATAGTCAAATATTAGCTATCTTCTTTAGGTTGGAATGATCATTTATTACCATCATCCTCATTTTATTTGGTCACAGAAGGAAATATTAATGCATAACTTCACTATTTTCTAATACACAGCTATAGTTAATAAACTAAAGTTAATATTGTATATATGAAAGTTATTAAGAGGGTAAATCTTGTCTCATCACAAGAAAAAATTTAACTATGTGTGGTGATGGATGTTAATAAGCTTATTATAGTGGTCATTTTGCAATATATACACAGACCAGATGTCATACAGCTGAAACTAATATAGTGCTACATGTCAGCTATCCCTCTGTGAAATAAGAAGTCTGGTGCCAATCTAATTTCCATTCCTATGTAAGTAAGCTATTCTCTTTCTCCCCAGTCTTCTCTCCATCATGAATGTTCAGAAAATTCACAATGACTTACTAGCTTTGCCTGCTTCTTCTCTCACCCATGGTGCTAGGCACTCAATTTACCACTTTTCAATCAGAACAATTTTTTTTTCCAGTTCTGAAGATTTTTCTTATACTACTTCTCTGATCATCTCTTCCCTTTCATCTCCTCTGCTCTATTTCTGGAACTTCTTACTGGGTGGTAAACTTGTAGGTTTGACCCTCTAATTTTCTTATCATTTCTCCCCCACTTCCCATATCTTTATATTTTTATAACACATCCTAATATATTTTCCCATCTATATCTTCCAATCGATTGACTTCCTCACTTTATCTTTTATGTTGAAAACACCCATCGGAGGGTTTCGTGTACTCTGGTCATTCTTGTTTCAGAGCCTTCTTTCTTGCTTAATGGCCCCAGTACTTGGAGAAGTCTGTCTGAGAAGCTGAATGGTTGTTCTTTTATATTTTCTTCTGTTAATTCCATTGTCTTTTTTTTTTTCTGATTTGTTCTGTTATTGCTGTTGTTTCTTGTATTTTCCCACTCTATCATGCATGTTGGTGGCTTTTCTCTACTCAGTCCTGGCTATCGGTTCAGCTTCATCATTCAGCCTGGAGCTGAGGTCTTCAGTCATTACCAAGTATCTAATGAATCATCCAAACCAGACTCCCAGAGTCTAGACTGTTTGTAGGAGAGCCTCAGGACACCCATCTATAATCTCCTGTGGTGGAGCCATCAAGGGTTTGATCAGAAGAAACTGAGTGAACCAGCTTGATCCTTTCTAGACAGAAGGCCTCCCTTCTCCTTCAGACAAGACTCTGCAAAACATCCCCACGCACTCCTTTATGACTCCCAGCCAAGCCCGTGTCATACCTTTGGGGAGAAATGTGATCCTTATTAGCCGACTTCTCTTGAATTTCTCAGCGCCCTCGGGCAGCCTTCCTTCCTAAATAGATATCACAATTTACTCCAATTTTTTTATTTAAAAAAATAATTTTTCTCCAACCCAAACAAAAATAGTAAAGCAAACAAGGGCATGCTTTCTGGGTAAACAAAACAGAATAAAACACCACCAACAGCAAAAATAGGGGTGCTTGGTGGCTCAGTTGGTTAGGTATGGGACTCTTGGTTTCAGCTCAGGTCATGATCTCAGGGTCTTGAGAATGAGAGGAGTTCAGGCTCTGAGCTCAGCAGGTAGTCTGCTTCCCCTCTCTCTCTGGCCCTTCCTCCACTCATACATATACACTCTCTCTAAAATAAATGAATAAGTCTTTAAAAAACAAAACCACAAAACCATGACACCAAATTGGAAGAATTTAAGGAGCATAGATCAGGGCACAGGGCAGGAAGATGAGACTGAAGGTGATAGGAAGGTGAATTTAGTAGCCAGGATATTGACCTGATGCTCAGACATCTTAGCTCAAAGGGTCCTGAAAAGAAAAGGTGCAAGGCATCATTTTGGTGAAAAATGGCCACCACCATGTTGAGTAATTCTGTGGGAGAAATTAGTATACTAAGAAAGAAACTTTAAATATTAACAGTCAAAATATTAAATTTTATTTCATATTAAATTACTTCCAAAATCTGAAAAATTTTCACAACAAAATTACAAATAACATTCCCATTTTTAACAAGAAACCATTAAAATACAGCATGGTGGGACACCTGCGTGGCTGTTGCTTTAGTGTCTGCTTTCAGCTCAGGTCGTGATCCCAGGATCCCAGGTTCAAGTCCCACCTCGGGCTCCTTGCTCAGCAGGGAGCCTGCTTCTCCCTCTGTCTGCCACTCTGCATGCTTGTAGTCTCTCTCTCTCTCTCTCTCTCTCTCTCTCTCTCTCTCTCTTTCTCTCTCTCCGACAAATAAAGTATTTTTTAATAAAATAAAATAAAGCCCACCGTGGGAGGGCTTTTTGGAGGGAGATTTACTTTCCATCACATACCCTTTGCCAGACTTTTGTTTTGGCAGCTAGAGTACCTGCCAGAAACGCCACCAACGAAACAGGAACTGAGGTCTGGGAGCTTGGAGGTGCATGACCTGGAATGTCCCTGTGTCCGAAGGGAGAACTAACTCAGCTGAGCAGCCTCAGGGCAGGATGAGCAAGAGAGGCCAGCCCCACAAGGTACAGCCCCAGTTCAATGTCACAGTGCAGAATCTCCCCCTTTCCCTGGGCCAGCTCAGACCACATCTGGATGCGGCAACCATTCCCCGTCACTGAGCAGAGTGCCAGGTGTGGGGAAGTAGAAATCAAAAGCGAGGCTGGCAGTTCCCACAGGGCACTAGTGCACCCTGTAATTCCCTCCCTGCCCTTTGCCATTGCTCATGCAGGTGAAGCAGGTGTGGTAGTTTTCCCATGACCACTGACAGCCCTCTTGGCGCGGAGACATGTCCACACCTGCGCTTTGTACTCACCGTGGTACACCTGCCGGATCCAGTCTCCAGGTTAAAGGAATGTCACAAAGGCAGATGTCCCAGATGAAGGGGCATTTGCAGGAGGGTCCCATCTCTCTATGTGGTTCCAGTGAGCCTGTATAGGCAAGACATGCCCTGTGGGTTTCCGGGAACAGCTGGCATTCTTTCAAGGACTGCGCTGCTCGTGCAACTTGTCCCTGAGTCTGGCTTTTCCTCGGGGTACTTGGCTTCTCTCTGGGCGTGAGAAGGTCAGTTCTCGCCTGCAAAGTCCAAGGCTGGGTGCCCCACATCACAGCTGCCCAGACCAGGAGGATTAGCAACCTTCTCATTAATAAGGCCATGTCTACCCTGAATCCTGCAAAAGACAGCCAGGATTATCAAATCTCCCCAAGATTCCAGCAACTCAAACCTTATATCTAATCCTTTACCTTTTAAAAAATGTATTTCAAAGATGAACAACCTAATTTAAAAAAATAAAGCGTGTGTATTTCTAGTTCACCAAAATGAACAAACAAAAAAAGCAAATGGACAATAAAATATGAAGAGAAACTTAAAACGTTTGTCCAACTTTGATATGATTATATCATTCTGTCTTTGTTATAAGAATAGAGGGTGTAAATTAAAATTTTCTCCAGATCTCATCTTTCCCTTGGTCCATCTTATTTTTTTCCCATCTCAGAAGAGCAAGGTAGGCTCACAATTTCAAAATGAACACTAACTCAAAGGAGGAAGAGTCAAAATATATTCACCTCGTTAGTCACGCTGTCTATTTTCTTTCATTCCTAGTATCCATGGTCTCATTTATTTTGGTATTGAGTTCATGCTAATATCTGAAGCTGTCAGTGTAACTACTGATGCAATCATACTGTGATGGTTAAAGCTGGAGGTTTCTATGTTTAAAAACAATGTAACATTTAAAAACAATGTAACACCTCACAGTTAAAACTATAGTTTTTTAAAAGTATAGGCTAACATGCTCCTATCATATTTTCTGACTTTGCTCTGATACAATTTTTAAATTATGTTATAGAAAGAGAGGCACTCAGCTCTGTCTTCTACAAAGAATAATAGAAGGCAGCAAAATTTTAAAATAGGAAAACACAGGGAACACCTGGGCGGCTCAGTAGGCTAAGTGACTGACTCTTGATCTTTGCTCAAGTCTTGATCTCAGGGTTGTGAGTTCAACCCCCATGTTGAAAGCCCCATGTTGATCAGTCTTGTGATCACAACATTGTGAGTTCAACCCCCATGTTGGGCTCCATGCTGGGTATGAAACCTACTTAGAAAAAAATAGAAGTACACAAGAGAAGCATTGAGGATGAAGTGTGGTTTATGCACGGCTGAAGTTTATCTCCTTCATGTCTTCAAAGTTCCATCTCACTGACACCTCGTGTAACCAGAGTCCCTGGTTATAGGATATCCATACCTATCCGAGCTATCTTAGGATCTTTGTAGGTCCTGGGCATTCTTACTTTGAAACCCCCACCTGTATTCTTATCAAATCCTTTAAAATGCACCTATGTCATAACTATTTACTGAGACTTGTCTTAGGCATTGTTGAAGAAATTTGGCATATAGTAGTGAACAAACTAAGAGCCTTACCCTTGTGGAGCCTTTATTCTACATAATTCATATATGACTACGGAGGAGTCAGGTTGAATTGAACTAAGTATCATTTAATGCTTGGCATGTTACATTAGGTAGACACTTGTACACAGATTACGCTAGACTCTGCTGATGTAACAAACAATTCCCCCAAATCTCAGTAGCTTAACAACACACGAGTGTGTTTCTGACTTACTACATGTCCCGTGTAGGTTGGAGGATCTCTGCTCTCTTGGGAAACCAAGCTTCAGAAGGCATCATCATCTTGTAGCTGCACCAGTGAGAACATGTGGCCTCTTCAGTCTCTATAACTGGAAAGCAGTACCCTGCAGAGTCATGCCCTGGGTCTTAAGTGTTTCATACCAGAAGGGGCAGGAGCCACTGCAGTCCTAGACAATGGCAGAACCAGCCACAAAGTCCTGTCTAATTACAAGGAAGCTGGGAAATGCAGGGGGGTCCAGGGTTATTCAGGAGCAGTAAATGTCCCTTCCATAATACTTATTGATTTTATTTTGCAGTTTTCCTTTTATAGTATAGAACCAGTCGATGTTTTATCAAGCCTCAGATATTTGCACAAAATTTTCATAGACCCTAAACACTGTGGTTATAATGGTTTATATCTACTGAAACTTTGCTACTGTTTTACATATAAACACTAGTAAAATAAAATTTATTTTATCAAATAAAGCACTGTTTTTGGTGATTTGGTAGGATGCATAAAGTGCATCTCATATACTCGTCACAACAACCCTGTGACATAGGTACTAATCCTGTCCCCATTCCATGACTGAGGGGATAGAGGCGCAGAAAGGAGGAGTAAGCTCCCCAGAGGCACACAACTAGAAAATGGCAGAGCCTGAGTGCGTGCCACCTCGTTTTACTGCCTTTAAGACATGAAGGAAAAGACAGCCTGTGGGACGTGCAGTATTTATCCATTCTGCTTGTACCAATGCTTATGATAACAATAATGAAAGAAGAGAGAAGAGGAAGCGGATAAGCAAGATCCTTCCCGCCCAAGTCAAGCCCAGCAACAAGTAACTCTTCTTTCCTTGTGGATGTGTTTCTACCCAGCACAGTGCTATATAGAAATAGGAGAAATAGGGGCTGACCCATCCTTTGAATCCTACTACAGTGCACCTTCTGATAAAATGGCATAAAGCACTTACTCAACCAGTGCAGCCCAAATGGAGTTAATTTTGCTTTCAAATGAACATCTAATGTGATTAGAGAACAGAAGTTATGAAGCAGATGAAGTTCACTGAGGCAACGATTTTCATCATTGTGCCCGAAACAAACATAAATGTAGCCTCATCACCTGAGATGCTGCCTTACCCCAAATATTGCAATTAAAGACCTACAGCACGTCCATGAGCCAGCACATGCATTCACCATGCATGTCGTTTATTTCTGGTTTGTACTTGATGTGTCACCAAGAAAGGCACATGTCTCAGAGTGCACAAACATGTGCTAGCATTACCTAGAACGAGAAGCCACACTTGAGGGCCTGTACTGTGCCATTCCATTTACATAAAGTTGCAGAAGTGGCAGAACTTATTTATGGTGACAGACGTCAGAATAGAAATTACCCCAGGGAGGAGGCACAAGGGAACATTCGGAAGCAATGGAAATGTTCTAAATCTTGAACTAAGTGGTTTTACACATTAAAAATTTATCTAACTAAGCATTTAAGATGTGTGTGTGTGTGTGTGTGTGTGTGTGTGTGTGTGTTATACCTCAGTAAACTTACCTCAGTCCCCTATCTCACTGGAAATCACTAATCAGGTAGCATATGATTCTACCATTCAGGGTCACAAACCAGGTGTTAATTTTACCACACTTCTGGCTGGGTGATCTCAGCCAAATCACTTAATTTCTCTATGTTCCAATTTCCTTTCCTGTAAAAAGGATTAGTCACTGTGCCTACCTTCAGGTGTTCCTACTTATAGTCCCTTAGTCCTAGACACAAAAAACCCTCTGTTATATTCATTAATTCACATATTTGTGTGTAAAAATCTAAATCTATATTTCAGTGGTATAACCTTCGTGGACCATCTCTGTGGGAGACAGAATCATTAGCATCCAACAAATAGTTCATATTTCCTAAAGGCAGGAAGAACTTAATCTTCAAACAGCTCCAGAGATGAGCTGAGAGGCGAGGGGAGTGACGAGTCGGGGGTGCCCAAAGAGGTACACGCCTGGAACGCCAACCTTCGGAATGGACCTTGTACGAGTTATGGATACAAAAGGGCAAGAAGTGGGGAGTAAAGGGAGCCCTCCTGCTCTGGAAGCCTGTGCCCTGAGCCAGGTCTGGGTCGCCGTGCTCACTGTGTAGGTCACACACTGCACAACGCCAGGGCTGTAGTCCATGTGAATGGCGTCCCCGTGGAGTCGGGCAGGATCACTGTGAGAAGGTGTCAGTGGGCTGAGGTCTCACTAGCTGAATGTCACACCGTCTCCAGGAGAACCTCTCAGATAAGATCTCACCATGGCTGCCTCAGCCTTTACCTGGTGATTTCTCAAGTGAGCAAAACCTGTTGCCGCAGTAGACTTCCTTCCATCCCTATCAGAGTGCCCTGCTCCGTTCAGCTTTACCCAGTAATGATCCAGGAACACCTAAACCTAGTAGAGTCCCTGGACAGCCACAGCAGTGGAGGTGTGAAACTCTGCAACTATACTTGGGGGGGATTGGGAACCCCTGATCTGAGTCATGGTAGTCACACACCCCCACACTGTGTCTATATTGGTAGCGGTAAAGACTGATAAAACCTGTAATTGTAGCTATTAGGGTGCCCAGAAAGGTCCATGACATAGGACTGGGGTGTTATCCTATCAGAATGCATCAGTATCTTCATTTTTACATTTGTAAAGCCTCAGAAAAACCAAATCCTTTATGCAAACTTTTTTGCAAATTTCCCCATCCTCTGACTCCCAGGTAAAGTTTAAAAATGGTGAACTAAAATAAAAAGCAAAACAAAACTATTTTCTCCTGGAAATACAATCCTGGTTTTTATTGTCCACTCCAATGTTATAGTAGGGATGGGGGGGGTGCACACTCAGGGCTTACAGAAATAAACGACATTTAGATCTTTGGGCAGTGCAAGTTGGGGACCCAGGCTTTGTGGAGCTAAGACAGGGGATGATTTCTTCTTCCACTTTAATCTGTTTTCTCACTTCTTAACGTGTTAATTTTAGAAAACAGAGAAGATAAGGATCCCCTCACCCCAGAAATGAATCCACAAGAATAGCTCAATCATATTTCTCACTCTCTTATTTTTTCCTTTTCCCTTTTGTTCTTTTGTAAAACTTTTAGTGGATTTGCTACTGAAGTTGATCGTTAAGGCAGCTTTTAGAAACTGCTCAAGAGATTGTTCAAATTTTCATGAACATCCACATGGGTCCTACACCTACTCTGGGAGAATGAGACTTACAGCTTTTTGGGAACATGCAGATTGAGCAAAGTGGGGCAACGTTGAAAATTCTTGCTTTGCACGTTCTGCTTTTGTATTTCTCAAAGTACGTGTGTTAGAGTAGATGCGTGTACACAGCATACGCTCTATTGTTACTCTTGTTGGGGAATAGTTCACGAAGTAAGGGGGCTCCTTAGTCCCAGTCCATAACTCAGACCATAGTGGATGTCTTGTTTTTTGATTTGGGCCAAGCTGAATGCCTGCCTAAATGTGCAGAATCACCTGTTGTGAAAGCCTCAGATAAAAGTGGCCATTATCGTGGCCTCACAATGAGAGCAGGTGAACCAGTCTACAGTGACATCAGGGAGGAAAAAGAATGGGTGTCGGCTATAACAGAATAAAAAAGACTTAAGAGATATAAAAACCAAATGCAATATGTGGATGTGGTTTAGATCCTGACTCAAATAAACCAACTATAAAAGACACTATTGGGGCGCCTGGGTGACTCAGTCAGTTAAGCGTCTGCCTTCAGCTCAGGTCATGATCCCAGGGTCCTAAGATCGAGTCCCACGTCAGGCTCCTTGCTCTGCAGGGAGCCTGCTTCTCCCTCTGCCTGCTGCTCCCCCTGCTTGTCTCTCTCTCTGACAAATTTTTTTTAAAAATCTTTAAAAAGACACCTATTATGTGATATTTTTACTTTTATTCTGTTACGGGGAAGGGAACAGGAGCTTTTAATGTCCTATCAGTTTACCAGTGAAATGATAATGTCTGATATTTGCTTTAAACTATTTGTAGAACAAGTGTTGGCTGGGGCATAGAGAAGCAACAAACTGTTTATTACTGAAACTAGATGACAGGAGTTCACAGCACTATTTTCTTCATTTTTGTGTGTGGTTAAATTTTCCTTAATAAAAAAAAATGTTTAAAAAGAAGCAATGGAGGGGTGTGTGGGTAGCTCAGTTGGTTAAGCAGCTAACTCTTGATTTTAGCTCAGGTCATGATCTCAGGGACGTGAGATTGAGCCTTGTGTCAGTTCCCACACGAGCATGGAGCCTGCGAAGATTCTCTGCCCTCCCCCATCTCTGTCTCTGTCTCTGTCTCTGTCTCTGTCTCTCTCTATCAAAAAAAAAAAAATGGAAGCAGCAGTGGAGAACAAAGAAACTGGTGAACATAACAACTGAGTGAAAAAATAAGTAACTAAATCTCTTTTACAGAAGAATCTTAAATAACTTATGTAGATGCTCTTCCCTCCAGGAGGTGGAATGTATCTAAGAAACATACAGTGGAAAAGAAGAGTAACTTCAGGTAGAACTAATGAACATGCTCCAGCCTGATGCTCAAGGTTAACATCATCAGTGACAAATCGTGTTGACAGCAGGTACCCTGAAACGATGTGATGAGAAGGGCACCTCACCTCTGTGGACTTCCTTCCCCAAACCCGTATCTCCTGTCCAATCGTGAGAACATCAGACAAACCCAAAGTGAAAGACATTCTACAAAACACTTGCATAGTGTTTCTCAAACGTGTCACTGTCATCAAAAATAAGGAAAATCTGAAAAAACGATCACAGTCTAGAGGAGTCCAAAGAGACATGACGACTACATGAACTGTGGCATCCTGGATAGGATGTGGGGATAGAAAAGGGATGTTAGGTAAAAACTGTAAATCTGAATAACTATGGGCTTGAATTCATAATAATGTATTGATATCAATTTATTAGTTGTGATCAGTGTAGCACAGTATCAACAATAGGGAAAACAGGGTACAGGGAACACAGAAACTCTCATATTCTGGCGACTTTTCTGTAAAACTAAAACCATTCTAAAATAAAAAGCTTATTTTTAAAAAATGACTACTTCTGAGGAAGTGAAAGATACAAATATAAAAGTAATGTAACAGCAAAACTGACCCCAGGTCACTTAAATCAAAATCACTGCGGGTAGATGTCAGGCATAGTTAGCTTCTATAGTGCCTGAGAAAGAGACAGAGTCACAGAAGGATACAGAAAAAGGGAGATGCATATGTAGATGTTTTGGACAGAACTGTGTCCCCCAGAATTTGTATGTTGAGGCTCTTTCCCTAAGTGTGACTATATTTGGAGATGGGGCATTAGAGAGGTAATTAAGGTTAAGTGAGGTCCAATAGGACTGATGTCCTTATGAAAAGAGACCAGATTTCTCTGTCTCTCTCTCTGTCTCTCTCTGTCTTGTCCCTCCTTCCCCATGGGAACAGAGGGATGGTCACATGAAGGTACAGTGAAAAGGTGACTGTCTAGAAGCCAGAAAAAGAGAGATTGCCCCAGAAACCAGCCTTAACAGCCCTTTGACCTAGGACCTCTGGCCTCCAAAATTGTGAGAAAGTAAACTCGTGGTGTTTAAGCCACCCGGTTGGTGGTATTTTGTCATAGTGGTCTGAACTGCCTAGGACAATAAATGCATGGCACAGGAGTGGCAAACTGGAGACAGGAGCACAGGGATCGCATTCTATGGACTGTGCATCGTTCGGGACTGAAATAAAGGTACTATTACCTTCATCAAACATACAATTTATATCTTTGTACATGTTAAAGAGTAACTAAAAGAAAAAAAAACACCTATTTTCCTCTACTTTCTACACTTCTGACCCCAAAGGTGTGAGAGTTTTCCCCACACTAATCTTCCAAGTCTCCAGAAACCAGTTGGGTGTCCTAGAATCCAATCATGACCTTCATTACCTGGAATGAGTGTAGGCTCCACAGGTTAAGGACTTGGTCCTACAAGCCTGCCCCCACTTCAGCCGCCAGTGACAGGTCTCAGGCTGTCTCCTGTATTTCTGACAACTTGGCTACAAATTGGAAGTTCCAAAACCTTCTTCAAGTTCAGTAATTTGCTCTAATTGCTCATAGCACTCAGGGCAACACATTTATGGATTCATTTTAAAGGAAATCATAAAGGATACAGATGCAAAGATAGATAGGGTAAGGTCCAAAAGTGTTCCATATGTAGTGAACTTGGGATAAGCCACCCTCCCGACATATGGCTATGTTCACCCAGAAGTTCTCTGAACCCTACAGTTTAGGGGATTTTATAGAGGTTTCATCACATAAGCATGATTGATTATTCACTCAATATCCAGCCCATCTCTCCTCCTAGAAGTATGAGGATTGCAGATAATAGTTTCAAGCTTCTAACAAACGCTTGGTCTTTCCGGTGACCAGCCCCCAAGCAAGGCATTAGAACAAGATATGCTTCTATCAGCTAAGAAATTCTAAGGCTTTGTGGAGCTCTGTCATGAACCAGGGGTAGAAACCAAATATATACTTCTAATTATGTCACAGCTACCAATGAAAGAATAAAAATAGGGTGTATACAATCAAAACGGATGGACGGAAAAGTAGGGAATAAAGAGAGCTTCATGTATCCAATGGAAAGAAGGAAAGAAAGGAGGCAGGGAAGCAAAGACACAGAGAGAATCACAGTAAATAAAGGTCATTAAATAAGATGGTAGAAAAATGAATGAAAATATATCAGTAATCACAAATTCATCTTAAAAATGAAAAGGTTTTAAGAGGTGCATAAAATCTAGTGATACAGCAAGGCTGAAGTAAAAGGATGGAAAAATCCACCACGTGGGTCAGTCAGGGTCCAAGCAGAATCCAAATCAGATCGTTCAAGAGACTTTAGAGACAACCCACAGAGGGAGGTAGAGGTAGATTCAGGAAATAAAACAGGAATGAGAAGCAGAGAGAAGCTGTTGATACTCAGGGAACCTGCGTAGTTCAGTAGGTTAAGCGTCAGCCTTCAGTTCAGGTCATGATCCCAGGGTCCTGGGATTGAGACCTGAGTTAGGCTCCCCTCTTTCTCGGTCCCTCTCCCACCCCAACTTGTTCTCTCTCTCAAATAAATAAATAAAATTTTTAAAAAAGAAGCTATTGTTACTCTCAGCCTAGGCATGACAAGGAGAAAACAGTTTTTCCAGACCTCAAAGGATGCCAGAGTCCAAGGAGGGGAGGTCTCCATAGCCCTTCAGTCATGGCAAAACATGGCATCTACCAGATAATGCAGATTGGTGTGAGGGGGGAGAGGCAAGAAATACTTGCCCTCTCTTCTCCATTCTTACATCTCCTGCTTCCCCTGAGCCGTCTAACCACGGGCGGTTAGCAAGAGTGCCGGTATGGTACAGTTTGTGGGCCAGCAGAGGAGAGAAGAGAGAAGGTAGGCAAAGGACTTGGCAGTATTCATGCCAGATAAAAAGAACTCTCAGACACAAGTCAGTGTTGGGAAGGAAAAGGGGCTTTGTATAATGATAAGCAAATAATTTGTCTAGAAGATGTAACAAAACTGTAGCTATATGAATCTAACAACACAGCCTTCTCAGTTTATAAAGAAAATACCACAGGGGTTATACAGAGACAACAATAAATATACCATCCTAGAGGAAGGTTAAAATATCTCTCCAAGAAAGTGACAGATCCAACGCACAAGAATTTTCTAAATCTAAGAAAATTTAAACAACACAATGACCTTCTTATAAGGGATATGTAGAGAAATCTACTTCCAATAATTTAAAGCAAACAGTGTTCCTGAAAACCATACAAATGTCCTTCAGTTGGCGGATGGGTAAACAAACCATCCATATAATGGAAGACTGTTCAGCAATAAAAAGAAATGATTACGGATACATGTAACAACGTGGACGAATTTCAAACACATCATGCTGAATAAAAGAAACCAGATTCAGAAGATCACAAAACTACATGATTCCATTTATATGACTTGAGGAGGCAAAATTAAAGGTACAGAAAACAGATTGAAGATGGCCAGGAGCTGAGGGCAGGGGAGGGGCTGACAGCAAAAGAGTCCTGGAGGATGTTGGAACCCATATGGCTCCATCATGATTGATAGTTATTTGACTCTTTGCTTCTGCTAAAACCCACAGAACTGTCCATCCAAACCAGGAGTGTTACTGCATACAAACAAACTTTTAAACTGAATTTTGAAAACATCGTCCATTCAAGCTCAATCAAACAGCAACATAACTGACCACGTGCACAGTCACCGAAGGAATCTTAAGGCCCATGAAACATCAGTATTATACACACCAGATCTTCTAACTACAGTGCAATAAAACTCTAAATAGGTTGTAAAAAAATTAGCTCCCAAAAGTCGTACTTGTGGAGACTAAGAAAATATACTTTAAAAAAAAAATCAGTGGGTTGAGTGCCTGGGTGGCTCAGTGGGTTAAAGCCTCTGCCTTCGGCTCAGGTCATGATCTCAGGGTCCTGGGATGGAGGCCCATGCCAGGCTGTCTGCTCAGCGGAGAGCCTGCTTCCTCCTCTCTCTCTGCCTGCCTCTCTGCCTACTTGTGATCTCTCTCTCTGTCAAATAAATAAATAAAATCTTTTTAAAAAATCAATGGGTCAAGGAATATGATAATGGAAATCACCAAATATTTCAAGCTGAATAATGACAGAAGTGTTAAATATGAAAATGTGTGGCATGGAGGAAAGGGGCACTTGGAGAAAAGAGCTGAGTCGGAGAAGACAGGAGTTGCTGTGGTTGCTGTTTTTTAATAATAAGGTAACTATTTTGCTCAAGAAGTTAGAAAATGGACAATGACAATTTAAAAAATGGAAAGAAAGAAAGAATGCACATGGGAGTAAAACTCGCTGTAATTGTGAACAAGGCACAGAGCAGAGAGCACTGGTAATAAGATGACAATAGGACTGCGGCTGCGGCCAGACAAGAAAACTATGAAAAGAATTCAGAATCCAATCAGGCAGAAAAAAAGATCAGTTGAAGCTGGTCGCGTGGAAAAGGAAAGTAGGCATAATCCGGGGAGCAGTGCAGAAGTTAAGACCCCAAAATCAAGTGATAAAAAATAGAGAGAGATTACACTGAAAATTGGTGCCTAGGGAAAAACTTGTTTATAAACCTCAGCCCACCTGAAGAGCTCAGTCAGGCTTGCCATGCCCGAGGACCCTGGCATAGAGAGACCTGAGAAAGGGCTTAGTATGTGCCCATCTGAGGCTCAGGTAGAACTGGCCTGGAACAGTCCTCAGGACATCAAAGGGCCTTTATTTTCATGGGTTTTACCTACCAACATTTAATCTATTTGAATTTAAAAATACTGTATTCGCTTAAAAATAACAATACAACATCATTTACAAACAATGCAAAATGAAAATAACCCAAAAATCAACAAATATGGAAAATCATGAGTGAACTGTACTTTATTTGTTCAATAAAGTACTACACAGCTTATCTCTAACTAACTATAGGTGACAATATAGATAAATCTCAGGGGGAAAAACCTTGAAGGGAAAGGCAAGTGGCAAAAGAACAGAAGATACAATACCATATATGTCATTTTTAAAAAAAGATTTTATTTATTTATTTGACAGAGAGATCACAAGTAGGCAGAGAGGCAGGCAGAGAGAGAGGAGGAAGCAGGCTCCCTGCTGAGCAGAGAGCCCGATGCTGCCTCAATCCCCTGAGATCATGACCTGAGCCAAAGGCAGAGGCTTTAACCCACTGAGCCACCCAGGCGCCCTATGTCATTTTTCTTAAGGTAGAAAAAGAATTAGTTGGTAGAAGCACATCTTTGAAGGCCAGGCTGAATTTAGACTACTTAAGCAAGCAGTGAGCACTCGCTTTTAAATGAGTGATCATCAAAAGATTTTGAGCAGAAGTTCATTTTCGCTTTTGTCTCCTTTGCCTTTGGAGACGTGTCTTGAAAGAAGTTGCTGTGGCCAATGTCAAAGAGGTTACTGCCTATGTTCTCTTCCAGGATTTTGATGGATTCCTGCCTCACGTTGAGGTCTTTCATCCATTTCGAGTTTGCCTTTGTGTGTGGTGTAAGCGAATGGTCTAGTTTCATTCTTC
>PITA01008210.1:0-86179 GCA_004023965.1 Spilogale gracilis | reverse complement strand
CTGAATCCACAAACCCAGAAATATGCACTGTGACTTTTTGGTGTATTACTTTTTAGGTCCAGGCATCAAAATTGTTATCTTTGGTAGAGTCAGCCTAGTAAGATCTTTCTCAGCCACTAAAAGAATCAAAAGTTCCATTTTTTAAAAATTAAAAGATAAATAATTTACAGTTTATCCTTGTACTCACATATTTTAACAAGTATTCTATTACTGAAAAATTTGTGTATTCAGTTTTCCCAATATATGTTAACTATGTATTCATGCTTTCCATAAACATTTATTGAGTATCTACTTTATTTTAAGCCCTGTTTGAGGCACTGAGATGCAGCAGCGTACAAAACAAACAATTCTTGTCCTCCTGGAGCATATTTTATTGTAATTATGTAGCAGTTATACTTAATATGCATCTTTGTAGCCTTTGTTCATCTTTGTTATCTAGTGATTTTATTTGTTTTATTTTTAGAAATAATTTTAACTAACTATAGATTACAGATGTATTTAAAGTTTTCTATGTATACTGGTTTAATAGCCACAAATCAGTCAACATGACATATGATATTAACAAAATGAAGGATAAAAACCATACGATAATCTCAACAGACACAGAAAAACATTTGAAAAAATTCAACAGCTGTTCATGATTAAACACTCTCAACAAAATGGGTTTAGAAGGAACATACCCCAACATAATAAAGGCAATACATGAAAAACCAATAGCTAACATCACATACAATGGTGAAAAATTGAAAGCTTTTTCTTTATATCAGGAACAAGACAAGGATGTCCACTCTCAGCACTTTTATTCAACATAGTACTGAAAGTCCCAGCTGCAGCAATCAGACAAGAAAAAATAAGAAAAAGTGTCCAAATTCATTGAAGAAGTATTTGTCATATTTGCAGATGACATAATATTATATATAGAAAACTCTAAAGACTCTAAAAAAACTATTAGAACTAATAAGAGAAGTCAGTAAAGTTGCAGGATACAAAATAATACATAGAAATCTATTATATTTCTATAGATTAATAATAAAGTAGTAGCAGAAGAAATCCCATTTAAATTGTATCAAAAATAGTAAAATATCAGGAATAAATTTAACCTAGGAAGTAAAAGACCTATAGTCTGAAAACTGTATGACACTGATGAAAAAGAAGGGCCATATGTACCCCAATGTTCATAGCAGCAACGGCCACAATCGCCAAACTGTAGAAAGAGCCAAGGTGCCCTTCAACAGATGAATGGATAAAGAAGATGTGGTCCATATATACAATGGAATACTATGCCTCCATTACAAAGGATGAATATCCAACTTTTGTAGCAACATGGACTGGATTGGAAGAGATTATGCTGAGTGAAATAAGCCAAGTAGAGAAAGTCAAGTATCACATGGTTTCACTTACATGTGGTGCATAAGGGGTAATATAGAGGACAGCAGGAGAAGGAAAGGAAATGGGAAGTAGGGTAATTCGGGGAGAGAAAATGAAACATGAGAGACTTTGGACTCAGAAACAATCTGAGGGTCTTGTAGGGATGGGAGTGGGGGGATGGGAGAGCCTAGTGGTGGGTACTGAGGGCACGTATTGCATGGAGCACTGGGTGTGGGGCATAAACAATGAATCTTGGAACACTGGAAAAATAAAATTAAATTTAAAAAAAAAGAAAGTCAAGACAACACAAATGAAATGATATGCCATGCTCATGAACTGGAAAAATAAATGTTGTTCAAATACCTATACTATACAAAATACTAATCTACATACTCAATGCAATCCTTATCAAAATGCCATCAGTATTTTTCACAGAACTAGAACAAGTAATCCTAAAAGGTGCATGGAACCATAAAAGAGTCTAGTAACCAAAGCAATCTTGAGAAAGAACAAAGCTGGAGGTACCGTAATTCCAGATTTCAAAATACACCACAAAGCTACAGCAATCAAAACAATTTGGTCTGGTACAAAAACAGACACATAGATCAGTGGAACAGAATACAGAGTGCAGAAATAAACCTATGGTTATATGGTCAATTAATCTGTGGCAAAGGAAGCAAAAATATGTAATAAGGAAAAGGCAGTCCAGATATAAATATAAAAGATATTGGCAAAAACTGGACAACTACATTCAAAAGAATGAAACTGAACCACTACCTTATATCAAAAACAAAAATAATATGGATTAAAGACCAAAATATGAGACCTGAAACAATAAAACCCCTAAAAGAAATATGGGTAGTTATCTTAGTAATCTTTTGTACACCAACCCTAGCAACATATTTATGAATATGTCTCCTCAAGCAAAAGAAACAAAGGCAAAAATAAACTATAAGGACTACACCAAAGTAAGAAACTTCTTCACAGCAAAGGAAACCATTGCCAAAATGAAAAGGCATCTACTGAGTGCCTGAAGAAAATATTTTCAAATGTTGTATCTAATATGGGGTAATATCCAAAGTATATAAAGGTATTCTATAACTAAACACTAAAAAACAATGTAACCCAATTTAAAAACGGGCAGAAAAACTAAATAGACATGTGTCCAAAGAAGACATACAAATGGTCAACAGACACATGAAAAGATGCTCAGTATCACCAATCATTAGTGAAATATAAGTCAAAACCATGAGATATGACCTCCCACCAGTCAGAATGGCTAAAATCAAAGACAAAAAATAACAAATGTTGGCAAGAATATGGAAAAAACGGATGTCTCATATGCTGTCAGTGAGAATGTAAATTAGTGCAATCACTACGGAAAACAGTGTGGAGATTCCCCAATAAATTAAAAATAGAAATACCATAAATCCACTAATTCTACTACCCAGTATTTATACAAAGAAAACAAAAACACTAATTCAAAAATATACATGCACCCCTATGTTCACTGTAGTCTTATTCACAATAGCCAAGATATGATAGCAACCTCAGTGTCCTCCAATAGGTGAATGGATAAAGAAGATGTAGTACACATATATACAATGGGATATTACTCAGCCATAAAAAATGATGAAATCTTGCCATTTGCACCAACATAGATGGACCTAGAAAAACATCATGCTTAGTGAAATGAGTCAGACACAGAAAGACAAATACTGTATGATTTTACTTATACGTGGAATTTAAAACAAGCAAAAAGAAACAGATTTGTAAATACAAACTGATAGCTGTCAGAGGGGGAGAAGCATGGATGGATGCTCCTGCTGTCTCTCTCTCTTTCTGTCAAATAAATGAATAAAATATTTTAAAAATAAATAAATAAATAAATAAATAAATAAGATATAAACACTAAAACACAAGTAAAAGAGTTTATGATTAAAGCTGTTAATATGGAACACAGAAAGGGATAAAGATGACTGTCCTTGCACTCTATAGCATAAATGATTCTGAGTTTCTGAGTTGCTTAAACCAGAAGGAAACATGAAACGTTAGAGACTCCCAGTTATTAAGAAAAGAAGGAATATAATTTTATCAAGAAAAGTTTTTTTCCTAGTTCTGAAATCTAACATAAATTAAGTGCATAGGTTTTTGACCATCTTGAACAATATGACCACATCTTTCATTAATTAAAAAAAAACAAGCAGCAATAATCCATTTTAATCATTACTTTTACCAACCTTTGTTTAAAAGTCAAGGATATGATATCAACTTATAATTCAATAAAAGCTACTGTACATGGGCCAAGAGTAATATGCTTTATATTTGAGGAATAGGCATAAATCCTCAAGAATCAAAATAAATAAATTATTAGAATAGCCACTTTCTAAGCATTTTAAAATATCATCAGTCTCAATCAGAATCATGATAGAAGCTGTATAGTACCACAAATCACATTTTGGCTTATTAAAGCTATTTTATTGTGAATTGAACTGGACATTCTCTAAGAAGGCTTAAAGTGGTAAATTTATGATCTCTGAGAAAGTTTTTTAGAAGGTTTTTGATTTTTACTTTGCTCAGATGAAGGTCCTATATAACCTTTGTCTCAGACATTAACAAATAGTATGTCAGGGGAAGGCCAAAGTTTCTCTCTAAAGACGAGTTAAGGGTTACTATAAGTATTTGAAAAAGATCTCAAGCAAAATAATAATTTTGTAAAGTATAAAGTAATAGACCAGATTAGTGGTTTAAAACACTATAAGGACATAACACATTGTCTTTTTCTAGCATTAAAAGTAATCCCTAAACACCTAAACAAAGTTTAAAAACTAGAAAACATACAATATTTGCTCTTAGACCACAATGGAATCAAACTAGAAATCAATAGCAGAAAGTTCATTGAAAAATCCTAAAATACATAGATTAAACAACATATTTCTAAAAAACATATGGCTAAGGAATAAATATCAAGAAAAATTAATAAATATTTGAACTAAATAAAAACAAAGACACAATTTATCAAAATTTGTGGGACATAGCAAAAACAGTGCTTAAAGAGAAATGTATAGCACTGAATGCATATATTACAAAAGAAGATAGACCTGACACCAATAATCTAGATTTCAACCTTAAAGAACTGGAAAAAGGAGAGAAAATTATATCAAAACTAAGTGGAAGAAAAGAATAATAATAAATAAAAGTAGAAATCAATACAATTGGAAACAAAATCATAGGAAAAAAATCAATGAGACCAAAATATGGTTCTTTGAAAAGATCAGTAAAATTGATCTGCCTGATCCCTTGGATACTGAAAACATAGTAAAGGAATACTATGAAAAACTTTATTTTGAAAACTTAGAAAAGCTTGATGAAATGGAACAATTTTTTAAAAGATACAATCTGCCAAAACTCATACAAGAAGAGGTAGATCATCTAAATATGCTGCTATAAAAGAAATGAATAATTAATTACCTTCCAAAACAAAAAGTACCAGGACCACATGGATTTACTAAATAAAACTTCACTTAAATAAAACATTTAAGGAAGAAATTATATTAAATCTCTAGAGGATAGAAGCAGAGGGATGTTTTCTAACTCATTCTGGGAGACCAGCATTACTGTAACACCTTCAATAAGCTAAAATGTATGTGTGTGTTGGGGTGATGGGATATTTACAAAAAATCTATAGCTAATATAAAGGTTTACAGTGAGAAACAAAAGCTTTCCTACTAGGATCAGGTACAGAAAAGGATGATTCATCTCAATATTTTCAATATTGTACTGGAAAGCCTTGAAAATACATGGATTAAGAAAAGTATTTGGAAGGAATAAATAAATCTGCCTTTTTTCACTGATGATATGATTATATAGTTAAAAATTCAAAAGAATTAACAAAAATACTCCTGAAAATAATAAGCAGTTATGTACAGTTGCAGGACATAATGTGAATAAACAGTCTTCCATTGTTTTCCAATATGCTAGCAATGAACAAGTGAAGTTACCAATTAAAAACACGGTGATTATTTATATCAGTTCCCCCCAAAATGAAATTAACTCTAAATCTAATAAAATATGCATAAGATCTTTTAAAGCAAAACTCTAATACTCTGACGAATGACATAAAAAAACTAAATAAACATTGAGATATTTTATGTTAACACATAGGAAGATTCAGTATTGTCAAGAAGTCAGTTCATCCTAACACAATCTGTAGATTCAATTCAATTACTACCAAAATCTTAGGAAGTTATTTTGTGGATATTGAAAAAGTGACTCTAAAACTTATAAGGAGAGGCAAAAGACCCAGAATAGCCAATATAATACTGACAAAGAGAAAAGGAAGAGGCATACACACAGTCAACATGAAAACTTACTATCAAGCTACATTATTCAAGACAGTGCAGCACTGGCAAGAGAACAAATAGAATCCACAAATAGACCCACAGAAAAGTGATCAACTGATCTTTGACAAAAAAGCAAAGAAAACACAATGGAGCAAAGACAATATTTCCAACAGATGATGTCAGAACAACTGGACATCCATATGCAAAAAGAAATGAAGCTAGATGCACTTTACACCTTTCAAAAATGTTAACTCAAAATAGACCATAAACCTAAATGTACATTAAAAAAATGTAAAACTCCTAGAAGATAACAAAAGAAAACCTAGACAATCTTGGGCACAACAATAACTTTTTAGATACACTACCCAAGATATGATCTATCAAAGAAATAATAGTAATAATTTATAAGCTAGGTTCATTAAAATTAAAACTTTTAGCTCAATGAAAACCACAGTCAAGAGAATGAAAGATAAAACACAAACTGGAAGTAAATACCTGCAAAAGAAAAATCTGATAAAGACCTGTTACCCAAAATATACAAAGTACTCTGAAAACTCAACAGTAAGAAAAACAATATGTTATAAAAGGGGTCAAAATGTTGAGGCACCTAGCTGGCTCAGTCAGTAGAATATGGGACTCTTGATTTCTTGGGACCATGAGTTCAAGCCCCGTGTTGGGTGTACAGAGTGCTTTAAAAAGGGGAGGGGGGGTAAAGAACTTAATGTAAAACTCGCCAAATAAGATATACAATGGGAAATAAGCATATGAAAAGATGCTATACATTATCTGTCATCAGGGGAATGTAAGTTAAAACAACCACAAAATATAACTACATGGCTATTACAATGGCTGAAATCCTGATCACTGATAGCGTCAACTACTGGCAAGGATTTGGAATAACAGGAATTCTCATGCATTGCTGGTAGGAATGCAAAAGGGTACAGTAATTTTTTAAGACACTTTGGAAGTTTCTTACAAAACTAAATATATACCAATTATAAGATCTAGCAATCATGTCCCTTCATTCATACCCAAAGGAGATGAAAATTTATGTCCACATAAAAACCTATACATGGATAATTATAGTGGCTTTATTTATAACTGCCAAAACTTAGAAGAAACCAAGATGTTCTTCAGTAGGTGAATGTATAAATAAACTATGGCAATCCAGATATAGAATATTATTCAGTGCTAAAAAGAAATGAGCTATCAAGCCACGAAAAGACATGAAGGAACCTTGAATGTGTATTAGTTAGTGAAAGAATCTAATCTGACAAGGCTACATACTGCATGATTCAAACTATGTGATATTTTGTAAAATGCAAAATGATGGACAGTAAAACACTAGTGGTTGCCATCAGTGGGAGAAGGGTTGAACAAGCAGAGCACCAAGGATTTTTAGAGCACTGAAAATCCTCTGTATGTTACTACTATGATGGATATATGTTATTATATATTTGTTCAAAATCTAGACATGTACACAACACCACCAAGAGTGAACTATGATGTAAACTATAAATTTTAGATAATTATTATTATCCAGTGTAGGTTCATCCTTGATAAAAAATATCTCTCTCTGGTGGGGGATGTTGACAAGGGCGAAGGCTACGCATGTGTGAGGGCGAGGGGCATGTGCGGAATCTCTGTATCTTCTCTGTTTTGTGGGGGACCATAATAATTCCCTAAAAAATAAAGTCCAAACGTGATCCTAATATTGTTATTCTGAAATTTTGAGCCTGAATGAATCTTTTTTGGTTGGAGTATATAACCCCTGAGTGTCTGATTAGTTTATACCAACTCCAGCAACAGAAAAACTTGTTTCCAAATTCTACACAGCTACCTAAACACTATGCTACTTTGGGAAAATCATTTCACCCCAAAATGAAATACTAATAACATCTTCAAAGTATTATGAACACCGAATTAACTAACATGTATAAAGAGTAGCCTACAGTAGGCTTGCAGAACACTGTCTTCCTTTCTACTTCCTTCTTTTCTATTAAGTTTCCACTTTGTTCTAGTACTATGATTTTAACCTAGAACCAGAGTGGCCTGGTGGTCTTCTTTTCCACCAAAATTCTAGTACATTCAAACAACAACAACAAAAAACCTCTCCAAATTCCTGTGGCTTGCACAAGAGCCTTCTATTTAAATCTCGAGAAATACTTAATATCTGATAAAAGCTTTCAAGATTTTTCTTGTTACAGTATTACATTTTTCAGACTACACTGAATGATTTTCTGTTCATTCCATCAATACCATAATTGAATACATATTACCCTTTTATTTATTTATCTCCTATCCCTGTGGATAATTTTATCCTGGGAATTGGCTAAATGTGTCTTTTCTGAATAGGTCAGTTAATCGAGATTGAAGGTATGAAAAAATTGGGACAAATCATCTGCAATAGCTGGAAAATTCCAGAAACTGTTAGATACTTCGATTGTTCAGGTCTAAGACAGCCTAAATCTTATTGAGCATTGTAGAGGTATATTAATTTGAGGAAACATAACTCAGAAATTCTATGTCTAAGGTTTTAAAAGGTTATTTCTCAAAGCTAACTCAGACGTGGTCATGCTATAATTTCTATAAGACATGAATTAAGGGCAGAACCAACTATCTATCTATCTATCTATCTATCTATCTATCTATCTATCTATCTAGTTGAATCAACAATATACAAAGTTGCCTGCAAGAAAAACATGATGTCAAGACTCAGAAAATTATACAGATTTTTATTACTCAGCCAAATGGAAGGCAGTGGGGTCATTACAAAGACAAAACTACAAATCTGAATTACTCCAAATCTGAATTATCTAAGGACTATCTAGAAATTTCTTTTTAATTCACTATGACGCTGACACAGATATACATGTGTACATCAGAGAAAATTAATGCTGTATATATTTAGCTCAGAGATTAGTAGAAATGTTATTATTTTATTTCCTAAAATGCATAATTTCTCTCTGTTGCTTCTTTCTCTGTCTTAGTTACCAAAGGGTAGGGAGAGGCCCTGGTTAACAATTGTTTTGTTTTGCTTGAATAAAACCAGGGGGACACTTACACTTTGCCTCAGGTTGGTAAACCAAGAACAGCAGAGTTACATCAAATTTGCACTCAACCTATAAATTATGCTTTGAAAAAAAAAAGGAACAATTCAATATAACATCCTTCTTAATAGATGAGTGCTTCAGGCTAGTGAAGCAATATAGCTGAAGAATTGAAGGCAGGTTGTGACAGCTATGAGATAAATATGTGAACAAAGTTTTCCTGTCAATTGAAAAAATTAAGAAACATTATTAAGTGGCCAAATCAGTGGTTGATGTCTTCACTGATACTCTCAATGGAAAAAAAATATTGGCCATAGAGAAACACAGACTAATGAAAAATTAAAGAAAATTATAAATAACATTTACAGTGTTATTATACAGGCTAAACCATATGTATAATCACATACTTTATATTTTTTAAAAACTCTGAGGTTAGTTTTTACTATCCATAGTTTTTAATCATACTAATTTGGGAACATATTTGGCATAAAAAACCCACTGAGTAATCCAAGGGAAGGAATAGAGGTACAATATGCCAAGTCCATCGAACAGCTAGAGTCAGTATGGGAACAAAATCCTAGTCTCTCAGGTATAGAAACATTTATTGGAAGACAATATAAGTGTCCTAAATTTAGAAAGCATAAGAGAAAGTCTTCACTGAATAAAGTGCAATTACAAGGCTTGAACATAGAACACAGATACTGTATTTTACAAATAATTGTATGATAATATGTATTCAGTATAAGTATATGCCAAAGATGGGAGGAGTGTGAGTATGATGTATGATGGAGAGAAGCAGCCTGTTAAAAGTGGTCCCTTACGTGTGGCAAAATGGAGCTGACTTTGTTATATCTATACCAAAGGCAGGGTGGAGATATTTATATTTCTCACTTAGGAACAGATTTGAGGCCTACAAGCAGTTGTTTCTGTGGAAACACTGTGGTCTACTAAGCATTGCTTTGTGCTCAGGAATTCAGTAACTTGCAGTCCTGGTATAGGTGATCCCTTTCCTTATATTAGTAAGGTGCAAGGGCACTTCTCAGGAATCCTTCTTCCTACCACAGGCAGGAAATATTAACATTAGATACATAGGATGAGTTTAAACCAAGCACCACTCTTCTGGTGATATAGGTAGTTTAAGGTCAATAATAGAAAAAAGCAGATGTTAAGTGTTGATTAGCTACACTGAGCTCCATTCCTCTTCTATTCATGCTGGGTGTCTGAAGAGAAATGATTTTATCTAGATTTATTAGGAGTTATTATTTTAAAAGGCTATTATAGCTTAAGTTAAAATCAAACTGTCATCAACAAATCAATAAAACTGAGGTTAATTACCGTTTTTTACAACTAAGTAGAATATAGAAATACAAACCTTAAATTTTCTTCTCACTTCTGCTATTTTCTCTTCTAATTCCTCTGTTTTAAATTTGGTTAGGTGGAAAACAGCAGCAAGGTGATAAGCTTCCTTGTATAAATGTTTAAGAAATTCATCATTTTTTGACCTTAATTTCATCAAAGATTGGATTTCAGACTCAAACTCTGCTTTTTTCCTTATACTGTTAAAAAAAAAGATTGATATGATTATTCCAACAGAGTATATATTGAGGCAAATATATTTAATAATAGTAAAAAAAGGAACAAGGTCATGTTTTACGTTGCCAAAAATATCAACTAAAACTTAAATAAGAGAATATGACACAAAATTCTATTTACTTTCCTAATTTTCCTGTTGGCTACTCTTTGTCAAGTTGTGCTCAACCTCAGAAGGATATCAATAAGAAAAGCTTGAAGACCTCAAATGCTTAGCTTTCAGAGCATTCATTCCTTCTTACCAATCCATCCCTTCTAATCCTATATAACATTGCTATTAAGAATAATCAAATATGAGAAATGCAGTCTATGAAAAAGAGAGACAAAACTTAACAAAAGAAACTTAGTAACTAAAACAAAACTTTCAAAAAGAAAACCAGGAGCATCTGAGTGCCTTGGTTAAGCATCTGCCTTTGGCTTGGGTCATGAACTCAGGATCCTGGGATGGAGCCCTACATTCAGTTTCCACTCAGTGAGAAGTCTGCTTCTCCCTCTCCCTCTTCTCCTCCCCAGCATTCTTGCTTTGTCTCTCAAACAAATAAATAAAATATTTAAAAACCAAACAACAAAAAAAATGAAAACCAATAGTTAAGGAGAAAGAGTTAATAGCGGGAAAAAGTAAGACATGAGATTGGATACCACCTTTTTCAGATACATACCAATGAGACATACAAGATAAGAAGAAAATACAAATAAGACATAGCTACATTCATAAATGAGGTAAGCATCTCTACAGAATAGAAATAAAACTGGAGAGCAAAGTAAAAGTGGAGGAGAATCAGCAAGAAATTAGCTGAAGGTATGCATTACCTGGGCAAGCTTCACTGCATCACAGCAGGGGTTTATACCTGTTGTACTTGTTTATGAAAGAACCAACCAGCTGATGGTAGGCTACAGGTTTATAGAAAGCTAGGAACTACAGCATTGGGAAGAAAAGACCCAGTGACCAAAAACTCAACTAATGAGTAGAGAAAAAATTTTTAAAAATTGAAACACAACATAGAAAAAGCAGTTCTAAAAGGAAAACTGATAATAAGTGGCTACATTAAAGACAGATCTCAAACCACCTAACTTACATTTCAAAGAACTAAAAAAGTAAGAACAAACTAAGCCCAAAGTTAGAAGAAATGACAACAACCAGAGAACAAACAAGTGCAATAAACTAAAAGCTACAGAAAAGATCACCAACAAAAAACTTTTTTTAAAAATATATAAAAACTGATGAACCTTTAACTACATTAAAGAGACAACAAAAACTCAAATAAATAAAATCAGAAATGAAAGGGCTACCTTACAACTGATAAAACATAAATACAAATGATCAGAGAAACTACTATTATGAATAATTATGTGCTAACAAATTGGATACCCCAAAAGAAATTCATTCTTAGAAACATACAATCTACCAAGAATGAATCATGAAAAAATAAGACAATCTGAACAGATTACTAATGAATAAGAAAACTGAACCAGTAATCAAAAACTCCTAATTAAAAAAAGACACAAACTTATGGCTTTACTGGTAAATTCTACCAAACATTTAAAGAGAAATCAATGCCTATTTCTCTCAAACTCTTCTAAAAAATTTAAGAAGAGGAAAAGCTCCCAAACTCAATTTGTGAGGCCAGATTACAATGATACCAAAACCAGACAAGGAGATTACAAGAAAAGAAAATTACAGGCCAATATCCTTGGTCAATATAGATGCAAAAATCATCAATAAAATCCTAAAAATCTGAATTCAACAACAAACTAATAGGATCATACATCATAATCAAGTGGACTTTATCTCTGGGATGTTAGGGCAGTTCAAATATGCAAATCAGTAACTGTGATGCCCCATTTTAGTGGAATTAAGGATAAAAATACGATCGTGCCAATAGACGTAGAAAGCATTTGATAAAATTCAACATCCATTTTTGATAAAATCTCTCAAAATACTGTATATAGAGGGAATGTATTTCGACATAACAAAGGTCAAGTATGACAAGCCCACACTTAACATCACAGTCAGTGTAAAAAGCTGAAGGTTTTTCCTCTACAATGAGGAACAAGCCAAATGTGCCCACTCTTACCGTATACCGTATCTTTTTAACACAGTACTGAGAGTCTTAGAGCATTTAAACAAGAAAAAGAAGTAAAATGTATCCAAATTAGAATAGTTAAAATTTTCTGTTTGCAAATGACATGATCTTATATAGAGAAGACCTTAAAAAACTCTAACACTGTTAGAACCAATATATAAATTCAAAAAAGTTGCAGAATACAAAATCAATGTACAAAAAGCTGTGGTTTTCTTTATACGAACAATGAACTATCTGAAAAAATGAAAAAATCTCACTTACAATGGCACCAAAAAAAATAAACTATGTAGGATATGAAACATCTATACACTGACACTGTACATAAGACACTGATGAAAGAAACTGAGGAAGATAAAGATATGGAAAGATATCCTGTGTTTATGGATTGGAATATTTAATCATGTTAAAATGTCTATACTACCCAAAGCAATCTAGAGATTCAATGTATCTTTATTAAAATCCCAGTGGTATTTTTTTACAGATACAGAAAAAAAAATCCTAACATTTGCACCAAGCTACAAAGGACCCCAAATAGTCAAATCAATCTGGAAAAAGAACAAAGCAGAAGGTATCATACTTCCTTATTTCAAACAATATTATAAAGCTATAGTAATCAAAGCAGTATGCTACTGGCATAAAAAACAGACACATATACCAATAAAACAATGAAGAGCCCAGAAAAAAACTTTTGACAAGGATGCCAGCAACACACAATGGTGTTGGGAAAACTAGACAGCCACATGCAAAAGAATGAAATTGACTGGACTCCTATCTTACACCACTTAAAAAATTAAATTGAAATGGATTAAGGATTTACATGCAAGAACTAAAACTATAAAACTCCCAGAAGAAACATAGGGAAGACTCTCCTTGACATTGGCCTTGGAGACTTTAAAAAAAAAAATCTTTTACATATGACACCAAAAGCACAGGAAACAAAGTAAAACAAGTGGGACTATGTCAAATTAAAAAGCTTCTGTACAGCAAACAAATAAAACAAAAAAACCTCAATAAGTTGAAAAGTCAACCTACTTATTGAGAGAAAATCTAATTCAAACCATTTATGTGATAACCATTAACTTGTAACACATTAATATCCAAAATACATAAGGAATTTATATAATTTGGTAGGCAAAAACCAAATGATGTAAACTTTAAGACATACATAATTTTTAAAAAATTAAATAAAACATGAATGTACTTTTTTTTTAAAGATTTTATTTATTTGACAGAGAGAAACACAACCAGAGAGGGGAACACAAGCAGGGGGAGTGAGAGAAGGAGAAGCAGGCTTCCCGCCGAGCAGGGAGCCCGATGTGGAACTCGATCCCGGGTCTCCGGGATCATGACCTGAGCCGAAGGCAGTTGCTTAACCAACTGAGCCACCCAGGCGCCCCAACATGAATGTACTTTTAAATTAACAGGAAAAAATGACTTTGGATCTAGAATACAATACTTTGAGATAAACCTTGTTTGAATAGATTGAAAACGAAATGTGAGTTTATGGAAACAGGATTTGCACTAAGGATTTGCTATAAAGAACAGAAGGGCAGAGCTGGTAGACAGGGCTCTATTTTATCTTGTGTTTTCTTTTGTTCTAAGATGAGCAATATTATGCAGTGTTCATAAGCTATTAAAGTAGAGAGAAATAATAACCCCTAAATGTGTAAGAGTAAATGGCATCCAGGGGTACCTGGGTATCACTTCACCCTCTTACTCTGCAACCCCCGACCCCCACTCATGCTCTTTTTCTCTAATAAATAAACAAAATCTTTTTTAAAAAGAGTAAATGGCAGGCGCCTGGGTGGCTCAGTGGGTTAGTCTCTGCCTTTGGCTCAGGTCCTGATCTCAGGGTTCTGGGAGAGAGGCCCACATCGGGCTCTCTGCTCATCAGGGAGCCTGCCTCCTCCTCTCTCTGCCTGCCTCTCTGCCTGCTTGTGATCTCTCTCTGTGTCAAATAAATAAATAAAATATTTAAGAAAAAAAAGAGTAAATGACATCCACCTGGCAAGTGTGGGTGATGGGAACTCCTATGTAAGAGCTGCTTCCATTTATTATATGTTAATAGAAAGGAACACGGGGTATGGAAAGACAGATGCAAATAGGCTAAGGTAATTCTCATTGGATTGCTTCTATGCCCTCTATTAATTATTTGGGAAGATTATTAGCTTTAAAACGAGGGTGATGTGGGTATTAGGAATGAAGAGTGATAAGATGTGAAATAGTTCTCAGAAAACCTGAATTGCCTAAAAACTTTTTGGTAGTGCTGAATGTCACTTGAGAATTACAGTCATAGAATTTAAGTTCTATTCAGCAGCAAATTTATTCCAGTACTAATGAAGCTTAAATATGAGGGCCTCTAAATGACCCCAGCCCCTTGTAAAGTTCTTTGAGTGTCTCTAACAGTGTTTTCAAATGGTCATACATTTTTTATAAAGTTTGTAAAAATAAGATATTTTAATCAAAATTTATTAAGACTATTTTTTCTGACATAATTTATCCTTGTCAAGTGGCACTGAATTTTGTGTGGGAATTCTATATTCATAATCTTGTATTCTTCATGAAGAAATAACACATTCTATTAACACTTACGGCCCTCCTAATTTTTTATATCCCACCTTCTTGCTCTTTAGGGCCTACCAAAACAGGATCCACCCAAGGTGAGATTAATTAACACAGGTGTGCTTTATTTTCACCACATTCAGTTGTTGGGATCCTGCTTTAGCTCAATGATAGGGTTTGAAAGTGACAGAAATAAAATTTGAAGGTTATTTAAATGAATCCTTATTTTGGTCATATATTAACTAGATTCTGAAAAAAAAAAGGAAGGACAAAAAGGTAGGATATAAAAAATGGGTGGAGATAATAGACTGGTCACTTTAAGGTGTCAAAGAGTTGTTGGAGTGAGGGTAATAGTAGAAGAAGTAAGCTGGAAAGAGTGGTGTCAGTTGTGAGAGAGTGGATTCTTAAAATTAAGACCAAGAGGTGAGTCCATTAATGGAAATGATAATATGAAAGGGTAAAACTGTAAGAGAAGGTGGTTGGTATGAAATGGAAGAAAAGACTGTTGGGGATGCGGAGGTCTAAAAATTGAGAATCCAAGTTCTTGCATATACTAAATACATACCAAATTAAGGTTTTGATTGCCTCTGCAGTGAGACAGAGAGAAAAGAAAAGGGAAGAGCAATGTTTTAATTCCTTAAAAAATGTCTAAAATAGGCTGAAATATAGGTGAGTAGTTTTGAATGGTGCATAAAGCATTTTCTCCTTCAATAGCTGAAAAAGTAAAAAAATAAAATAAAAGCAAAATAGTTTAAGAACATTCATTGAAAAGTGTGCTGGTAAATGCTGAAAAAATCATATTCTATACTCCTGTGAAGTAACTCAAATTAATAGGCTGGTAAGATATAGCTAAGCGAGTATGAAAAACACAGTACCCTGTGGGTTCATTCTAAGTATTCCAGGCTATTTAACAACTTCAATAATATTCTAATTGCTATCTCTACAGATAAATCACTATTCCGTTAACTCTTGATAAACACATTTCATAAAATATACCAGTATGTCTTTATAGTGTTCAATAGCTTTTTTGCTCATTTCCCCCAATTATAAACCCCATCTTTGGATCACTGCAGTTACAATGGCATTGTCTTGCTTCAGGTACAGAGGAGCATTAAGAGTAGATATTTTACAGAGCTTGAAAGTAAGAAAATGGCTATATAGAAATTCATACCACACAGTTAACTTCAAGCAAACTAAATACAAATTAATCAATTTCAAATCATCTTAAACCAGTTCATTTTCCTTGACTTAGGTTACTGAAGCCTGCCTATCATGTGAATAAGCAATCAAGTAAAGTTGTTTGCACAAGTCAAATGTCCCAAATGTAAAAGATCCATTTCTAAAGGATGCTGGCTTATCTGAAAGACAAAATTACTAATTACACATTGTACTACAAACAATCATGTATCATTATCATCATCAAAAGGTCTTGCAAATATTTGTATGCACAGTCATGGACAAAGTCTGTAAAGAAATATGATATCTATCTTTCAATCTTGCCATTTTTGAAATGAGCTATATATGAACAACAGATGATATACTGAATTAATTGTGTAATTTATTCAAATAGTGTAACAACTGGAAATGACATAAATAGTGAGATGGTATTCTAGTGAAATCTTAGAATATATGTATCAATGAAAATTTGGGGAATTTTCATGAGGGCATCCAACAGATGTATGAGTATCAGTGATTTGCTTATCAAGTTTTTATTATTATTATTATTATTTTTTAAAGATTTTATTTATTTATTTCCCAGAGAGGGAACACAAGCAGGGGGAGTGAGAGGGAGAAGCAGGCTTCCCGCCAAGCAGGGAGCCTGATGCGGGGCTCGATCCTAGGTCTCCGGGATCATGACCTGAGCCGAAGGCAGTCGCTTAACCAACTGAGCCACCCAGGCACCCCTATTTTTATACCTAAGGATAAAAGAAGCTGGGATTAAGGTAAATGGAAGAATAAAAAAGAAAAAAGAAAGAAAAGAGTAAGAAAAACAGAATTCTTTTGAGAAAGCAATGGGTATAGACAAACGGAGATAGAGAATTACATAAAGTAATAGGCTTTTGATTTTTTTTTGGAAGGAGTAATAGTAGTAGTAGTATAGTTTCCTATAACATGTCAGAGATAGGAATCGAGACTTGCCAGTAGATATAGCGAGGCAGTATTTCTGAGGAAGAACATAAATTTTGAATTCAGACACACCCACAATCAAATTTTAATTGATCTTTATGCAATATGGGGGGATGATTTTATATACAATTCCCTTATCTGTAAAATTTGCTTAATCATACCTACCATTAAGGTTGTTATAAAAATTAAGCTTAAATACATTGAGAATAATATCTACACTGTACTTGTACACATTGAATAATATACACAAATGATTCAATAAATCGTTTTTTGTCAATCAGAAAGTATCAACAACATGTATCTTTATTACAGTGCCATCTGGTTTAATGAAATGGAAGACAATGAGAAAAAGAAAGACAAATAAAAAAGGTAAATAATCATTAATATTACTTTGGAGAAAAATGAGATATTACAGGTGACATCAGAACAAACATATCACTTAGAGAATAGGAGCAGAGAGATATTGAAACCAAGAAAGAAATAAGGATAACAAATGTTTATATTCAGCTTTCATTATTTCATTATATGACTTATTTAACACCTACTGAGAAGAACACAGACAAGCACAAAGACACACACAAACACACACAATGTCTAAAAGTAAGGAGCTTCGCTGGGAGGAAACATAAACAAACCATCAGTAACTGTACACAGGGTGACAAGTCCTGGGAGAAAAGTATATGAAATCAGAGGAGGTTAGTTAAATGAATACTTATGAGCATTGACTGCATATCATGTGTTACGTTAGGTGACTGGGATATGGGATACAAAGGTGAATTAAAACTAAATTTCCCAATTTATATTCTCATGAAGGAAAAAGACACACAAAATAACAATCTCAGTACAATGAGAAGTACAATATAAAAAAAAAAAAAACAAGAAGCACTTAAAACCTTGTTTTGGGGATAAAGGAAAATAAATTACCAACAGGGAAAGCACCTAGGAAGAAAGAGTTAATGTCTGATCTATTGTATGAATGATCAATTAATCATATACATATATTTTTTTAAGCCAGAAAAAGAGGAAAAGGTGGAGGGGAAGGAAAAAGAAGGAAATTTCAATGAGAAGAATATCACAGACAAAGCTTAAAACTTAAAACATTGTAAGTTTGGATATATTAGCATGTTAATAGGCTAGAACATTGAGATCATAGAAAGGAGTAGTAGGAGAGAAATCTAAAGTTGCAGAGAGGGTGAGAGAGGGAGAGAGAGGGAGAAGCAGGCTTCCCGCCAAGCAGGAATCCTGATGTGGGGCTCGATCCCGGGTCTCCAAGATCATGACCTGAGCCAAAGGCAGTTGCTTAACCAACTGAGCCACCCAGAGACTAAAGTTTTAAAAGTAACAGATTTAAAGTGTCTAACAGTCTGGGAGTTTAGGCTTTATGCTATAGTCGGTAGGAGACTCTGAAACTTTTTTTTTTAAGACTTTATTTATTTATTTGACACAGAGAGAGATCACAAGTAGGCAGAAAGGTAGGCAGAGAGAGAGGAGGAAGCAGGCTCCCTGCTGAGCAGAGACCACCCCCCCCCCACCCAACACGGGCTTCAATCCCAGGAACCTGAGATCATGACCTGAGCTGAAGGCAGAGGCTTTAACCCACTGAGCCACCCAGGCGCCCAACTCTGAAACTTTTAAGATGCTTTAAGTAAGTAACATTTCATCCTTCGTAAATAATTTGTGATGCTGTATATGCTGGATCTGAGGACTCAAACTTGGAGTAAGGCAGACAAGTTAGAAGCCTATATTAATATTCCAATTAAGAGACAATTACGGCATGATTTATTTCAATGATAATTAAAACAGAAAAGCACCATTTAAAAAAAGACAAATTTAAATATGTTGGCTGTAAGCAGGTAGAGAGGCATATAGGATGGTGCCTGAAACAAGTAACTTGGTGGGTAATGAAAGGTGTCAAGATGTGATGTTGGGGGAGAGACTAGATAGTTAAGATGATGCTAACAGGAGAAACAAAGATGTGGATAGAGATTAAAAAGTAAAGAAAAGTATGACATAAGATAATGAGAGCAGATAAAATTTTTGGAATTGAAAGTATACCAAGGATGTAAATGGACTGTGATTAGAACTCTGAGATAATCTATTCGAGACCAGCAGAGCTAAAAGAGCCACTGTAACATTCCTAAAGAGAAGAGCTTCACAGAGTTAAAGGGAGAACCAAGGGAGCTACATGCTGAATCTCCAAAAGGGACAGCATGGGAAAGGGCAGACACAAATGCTTGGTCACATGGAGGAAAAACTAACAGCATCCAGTGGATTTAGAAAGGGGGGTTGTTGTTGTTGTTGTTGTTTTTAACTTCAGTGAGATAAATTTTGGTAGCATGGCCCTTTCAAAAGTCAGACTGCTATGTGTCAAAAAATGATTAATATCCAAGCAGATACTGTTAATTATGTGAAAATTTTAACGGGAATGTAAGGGAAATGCTGTGAGATTGTCAAAAATACAACTAGAACGAAGGCAAGGGCTTCATTTTAGCTTGAAGGTTAATGATGAATATAGGCTGAAGGAAAAAAGTAATAAGGATGTCAGAAATAGAAATGATAAGAATAAAACTATGGTCTGAACAGGTCAAAGGGGATTAAGACCAAGAGAAAAAGGTGTTAGCCTTAAAGAGGAAATACCATTTACCATTCAAATGTAAAGAGGCAGGAAAGCGGTTTGCAGATATTATCAGAGTAGAATACATTAGGTTGATAAAATACATCATATCTTCAACTTTTCCCTCCCATATGAGTAATCTATAGTATAAAGAAAATTAAGTTTTCTTTCTGAGTTTATCTTGTTTGGGATTTATTATGATGCCTGAATCAAGAATTAAGAACTGTTATCAGCCATTGTCTTTTTGAATACTGCTTTCCCATTTTCTTATTTATTTCTCATTCTCCTCTCCATATTTCTTAATATTTCATCCACATGTTGCTCTCTGTGCAGCATTTTGGGTTCCTCTTCATGTTTCCAGGTATACTGGTTCTTTCCCTCCCAGCTGCATTTGCTATTTAATTAGTAAAATTTTTAATCAAAACGAATCCAGTTTTAAGCTCTACAAGTTTTGATGAATTCTTTTTCAAACCTCCCTGAACCGTTCTGATAGTGTTGTATTCTTTTGTTTTGTTCCTTTTAACCATTTTAAATTTACTTAGGCAGAGTTATTCTAATACTATCATTTGAAAGTATTAGGAGTGTAAATATATTGCTGATCATTTCTGCTAACTCTCATTCATGTTGGAAGTTTCCCTATTTGACATTTTGTGAGCTCATCTTTAAAAGCTTTACTTTATCTGAGAAAATCTTGTATGGCCTCAGCCAATTTATTTTTCTAGAGAATATTTATCAAAGTAAGATAATTTCTTAAAATAATTGTTTCTTGGTTAAGACCACCTAGATGGTATATATAAATGAACATATCAAATAATTGTGGGGAAAAAAAAAAAAAAGGCCAAACTCTTCTCACTTGTTTTTCCCTACCCATGTTTCAGGTTTAGGCAAACACACTTTTTCTTGTCTCTGCCTTTGCTTGTGGATATATTTTTTTCTGTTCTATCCATTCAAATACCTTTACTTTATCTAGCTTCCTTACCTGCTCAGATTCATAGCCCACAGCCTATCTCTGAAGACACTAAAATTTAATTACCTAGTTTACCAAGATGCTCAAAGTTACTCCCCAATTCATATTTTCAGAGCAGCCAAAGATCAAATAAAAATTTAACTTGAGGGGCACCTGGGTGGCTCAGTCCCTTAAGCGGCTGCCTTCGGCTCAGGTCATGATCCCAGGGTCCCGGAATCGAGCCCCACATCAGGCTCTCTGCTCAGCGGGGAGCCTGCTTTCCCCTTTTTCTCTGCCTGTCTCTCTGCCTACTTGTGATCTCTCTCTCGCTCTCTGTCAAATAAATAAATAAATAATCAATTAAATAAACAAATAAATAAATAAATAAAATCTTTAAAAAATTTTAACTTGAAGTTATTCAGTTTTCTTTCATTGGTCCCTGAGGATTTCCTTTGCCTTGCCATAAGCACAACATTTAAAAAATGTTTATCCTATTTATGCTCCATTTATAAGTGTCTTACATTCTCTATTACCAACATTGTGGGAAATGTAAATTCTCATTATTCTTTTATTTACTTACTCTTTTTAGATATTTCACTCTGTCCTTTTGTTTAATTTTGTGACTCAAAATTTGTGTCTTCCTCACCTCTGTGCTACAGACCTAGCTATCCAGTTTTTACTTTTCATTTCCATTTGAAGAACTAGTAAGAATCTGAAATTTAATATGGCCCAGAGAGACATAATTATATCTTCTCCAAAATCCTCCTCACACTTTCCTCAAGCCCTTGTTACCTCAGCAAACAGCCTGAACATTTTTTTCCCTCACATTTTATACTCTATCTATCAAAAGATCTGGTTGACACTTCCTTCAAAATATATCTGAAACCAGCTATTACCATTTTTACTGAAAAACCCTTGATCTAGTCATCATTATTATAAATTTTCTGAATTACCAAAAAAGCTGTCATCCTTCCTATATGCACTAAAGTCCATCCTTCATTAAGCTGCCCAATAAAGCTTCCTAAAATAAAATATACAATACTTTAATGAATTCAATGTTTTCATCTATATCCCTTATCACACCCCACCTAGGGGATTGCAGTATCTGGGCCCCACCTGCTTTGTCAACCTTTGTTTCCTTATGTATGTTCCTACCCACACACAATTTTCCAGAAACACTGACCTCTATTCTGTTTCCAGAATACACAGGATCTTGATTCATCTCAGGGCTTTTGCATGTTCCGTACCTTTTATTCAACAACTGCCTGCCCAAATCAGCTCAAAGCTGGTATGTCTTCTTCATTCAGGTCTCAATTCAAATGTTACTTTCTTAGAGATGGGTGTTCCTAAAAGCCCTTGCTAAAGCAGAGTTCCCAATCCTTCCCTGGCCCTGTCACTCAAGCATATTATCCAATATTTTTCTTCCTCACAAGGGTATCAGTGACTGAATTTTTAAAAAATTATCATTTCACATGTTTGTTATCTACTTAGGAGAATGCAAATTTAAATAATATCCCCAGCATTTAAACAGTATTTCATGTAAAGCAAATGTTTAGGACACACAAACACACATACACGCACAAACACATACACACTCTCACAAACATATATTTGATATTTAGGTCAGCATTTTAAGTATATACCTTGATTATAAAGTTCATCATAAGCATAGAGTTATAATATTAGCCTACTAGCCATAACTATGAGATAACAAAATCACTGCATAAAGTATAAAAATAAAGATAATGAAACTATTTCTTATGTTAACCATGATATAATAAAAACAACTGACCTTTATATTATTTTTGTATTTTATAATGTATATTGTATAACAAATGAATATTTTCTATGAAAAATGCCATTCAACAAATATTTAATGCACACCAATAATGTGTCTGTAGATTAGTGACTAGATTAGTCCTTGAGGATTTAGTAACAAGGGAAAATACAGAGAGGTTGTACCTGTGAGCATTTGAAAGGCACTGGGTGTGCAGCCATGTAAAAAGTTACATTTTATCTTTTTTTATTTTATGTGTAAAACATCACCAAGGCTATCCCATTTCTAAGAGGAAAAATAGTTAAATAAATTTGAGATCATCATAGAAGGCAGAATACTTCTAGAAAACCACAGAAATAAATGGGGAAAAGAAATCATAGGTAATAAGTCACTAATGGCTAAAATGAGCTGCAGCTCCAGGATTTCCTGCTAGCTAAAGCCATTCCTGCCTTTCTAATCATACTTATTAGGCTGCTAAGAAAACTTAGCTTCTATAATAATTATTACCTTAGGGTTCATTGAAAGCAGGAACTTTATGCATGTAATGTGAATTCAATAATAGATTAATAAATTATTGAATGTAGTTTTTGTTGGACTGAATTAACAACTTATGTAATTTAATGTCTGTTTTTAAACATAACATTTTTTTGGAGCAAAACTTTTATAAAGAAGAGTATGAAATCAAAGAATATAGCTTATTACATTTCACTGTGAATAAACCAGTAATGCCTTCATTCAGATAGAAAAAACTGGACATTGGCAGCGGAAATTCCTATGTGTGCTCTCCCAATGACTGTCATCCAACGGGAGCTGCAATCTGATGTCTGTTACCACTGTGAAAATTTGTTAGTTTTTGAAGAGGATCATATTATGTATACTATTACTCTGTCTTCTTTTACTCAAAATTATGATTACGGGATTCACCCAAGTTGTTCTATGTAGTTGAATTCTATTCATTTGGCTCCTGATTTTGGCTCAGGTCATGATCACAGGGTCGTGAGATTAAGCCCCATGTTGGGCTCTGTACTGCACATGAAGCCTGCTTGACGTTCTCTCTCACCCTCTTCCTCTGCTCCCTACCACTTGCTCCCTCTATCAAAAGAAAAATTTTAAATCTTACTTATTAATTACCATTAATATCTAGTACTGTTTCAATTATCTAGCTATCTATATTTTGGCCAGCACTACACAGTTCAATGACTGTTTAATCTTTTTCTTGTTAAACTATATCATGGAGTTGTTTATGATCACAAATCACTTAAAAGTTATGGTTACTTTCACTGGCAATCATTTTATTAAATTATAAAACAATATTACATTAGGAATTTAGTTATAATCACAATAGAAATTTTGATTTGATTAGAACTTGATTTTTGCCATTGAATCATATTAAAAATTTTATATACTCCTACATTTACAATTTTTTTTTTAAGATTTTATTTATTTGACAGAGAGAAACAGAGCCAGAGAGGGAACACAAGCAGGAGGAGTGAGAGAGGGAGAAGCAGGCTTCCCGCCGAGCAGGAAGCCCGATGTGGGACTTGATCCCGGTCTCCGGGATCATGACCTGAGCCGAAGGCAGTCTGAGCCACCCAGGCGTCCCATACATTTACAAATTTTTAAAAATATATTTTTTCAAGACTGCCTATAAAGCTACAGTAGTCAAGACAGTGGGGTTTATTAGTGAAAGAACAGACAAATATATCAATGCAACAGAACAGAGAGCCAAAAATAGACCCACAGAAATAAAGTCAAATAATCTTTGATAAAGAAGCAAATGCAATACAATGGAGCAAAGATCACCTTTTCAACAAACGGTATTGGAACAACTTGACATCCATGTACAAAAAAAAAATGAAGCTAGACACAGACCTTACACCTTTCATAAAAATTAACTCAAAATGCATCATAGACCTAAATGTAAAATGCAAATTATAAAATCCTTGAAGATAACATAAGAGAAAAACTAGATGAGCTGGGTATTGCAATTTTAAATACAATACTAAGGCATAATCCATGAAAGAAATAATTGATAAGCTGGACTTCACTAAAATTAAAATCTTTGGGATGGCTGGGTGGGTCAGTCATTAAGTGTCTGCCTTCGACTCCGGTCATGATCCCAGGTCCTGGGATTGAGTCCTGCATCGGGCTCCCTGCTCAGAGGGAAGCCTACTTCTTCCTCTCCTACTCCCTCTTGCCTATGTTCCTCTCTTGCTGTGTCTCTCTGTCAAATAAATAAATAAAACCTTAAAAAAATAAAAAATAAACAAAATTAAATTTGGCTCTGTGAAACCCAAGGTCAAAAAATTGAGAAGACAAGTCACAAACTGAGAGAAAATATTTGTAAAAGACACAGCTGGTAAAGACCTGTTATCCAAAACATACAGAAAACTCTGAAAAGTCAACAGTAAGAAAAAAAAATTAATAAATAGGTCAAAGACCTTAATGGACACCTCACCAAAGAAGATAAGTATATGAACAATATCAAATAAGTGTATGAAAATATGCTTCACATCATATGCCATTAGGGAAATGCAAATCAAAACAACAATAAGGTATCACTACACACATATTAGAATGGCCAAAATCCAGAACAGTGGCAATACCAAATACTGGTGAGGATGTGGATCAACACGAACTTTCATTCACTGATACTGGGAATTTAAAATAATACAGGCCCTTTGGAAGACAGTTTGACAGTTTCCTACAAAACTAAATATATTCTTAACATACGACTAGCAATCTTATTTACTGATATTTACCCAAAGGAGTTGAAACTTTTGTTCATACAAAAATCTGCACATCAATATTTATAGCAGCTTTATCTATAATTGCCAAAACTTGGAAGCAAACAAGATGATTATCAGTAGGTAAAGGGATAAATAAACTGTGCTATGTCCAGCTATTTAGTACTCAGTACTAAAAAGAAATGAGCTATCAAGCCATGAATGACATGAAGGAACTTTAAATGTATATTAGTAAGTGAAAAAATTCAATTGAGAAGCTATATACTGTATGATTCCAACTGTATGTCATTCTGGAAAAGGCAAAACTATGAAGACAATAAAAAGATCAGTGGTTGTCAGAGTTTGGATGGGAGAAATCAGGGAATGAGTAGACAGGATACAGAGGACTAAGGACATGAAAATACTCTGTATAATACCATTATTATAGGTACATGTCATTTACATTTGTCCAAACCTATAGAATGTAAAACACCAAGAGTTAAATTTTGGACTTTGGGTGAATATGTTCTGTCAGTGTAGGTTCATCAGTTGTACCAACTGTACCACCATGTTGAAGGATGTTGATAATGTGAGAGTCCATGCATGTGTGGGAGCAGGGGATATATGGGAAGTCTGTATATCTTCTCAATTTTGCTCTGACGTACCAGTTTTTAAAAATAATGTCTTTGGGGTGACTGGGTGGCTCAGCCATTAAGCGTCTGCCTTCGACTCAAGTTATGAACCTGGAGTCCAAGAATTGAGCCCCGATCAGGCACCCTGCTCGAAGGGAAGCCTGCTTCTCCCTCTTTCACTCTCCCTGCTTCTATTCCCTCTCTAGCTATGTTTCTCTCTGTCAAATAAATAAATAAAATATTTTTAAAAAATAATCTCTTAATTAAAAATCCAACATTTGTACACCTTAAATATATACAAATTTGATTTCTGAGTTATACTTCACTAAATCTGGAAAAATATTTTTAAAATAAAGAATAAAATACATTTTAATAAATGTTAATCATATTTGATGTTTTCTTCATAGAAGTTTCCTATATTACATTTTTCTTTTTGGTTGAATTTAGGTTTCATTTTCTAATGAATGAGAAAGCAGTTTTTGTTAGTAGATAGAGTCTACAGAGGCCATTAATAATATTTGGTTCTGAACTATCAGATATTGAGGAAATCTTACCTTATAGTTATATATGGTTTGGTGTTAAAATTTACCCCAAAGAATTTCTACCTCATGAAAATTTTAATTTCTAAGAAGTAAATGAAGTAAAACATAAAAATGTTTTCTTGCCAATTTAAAGCATTTATGCATTTAACATCTAGCTTCTGCCTCTATGAACATCTTCATCAATTTCAGACCTATGCATCAAAGTGATATCTAGACACTTACATTTGAGTTATGCCATACACAATTCCAAACCAAACATATAAACATCTTCCCTCCAACCTTTCTTTTTTCTCTCCATACATTTCTCATTATTTAAATCTTAATTCATCCATTTAGTACTAAAGTGATATCTTTAAAAGAGAAATGTGACCATACAGCTTCTTTAGTGGATTTCCATAGTCTTCATCAAAGTCCAAAGCCCTTGGAATGATTCGTTATCTAGCACTTAGTTCCCTACCTTCAATGTTTGTCCCTATCTGCCTGCCACATAAAAACACATGTGTGCATGCATGCACGAACACAAACAGACACACACACACACACACACACATACATACAACTTAGATCAAGCTCTTGCTCAAAGCTCTAGCCACAAAGTCAAAGTGCAAACTCACAAGAATCTTACTTGTACCCTAAGAAAATTGCCACTTTAACGTTAAGACTACATTTGGGATTGTTGTTAGGACTTACATGTCAAGTGTATTTGAACATCCACTAAACATCAGTTAAACTGAAGCCAGATTAAATTATATATTTTAAAAAATGAGATAAGGTAAAAAAAATCCTGAACCTGAATACAGAAAATCAGGTTTCAAATGCAGTGGTGTTAAAGCTGTAATAACTTAGAAAAGGTACTTTACCCCTCTGGATCCTAAGTTCTTTATTTCTTCCTTGAAAGCCCCCACAAGAATTCTCCAGAAAAAGCAGAATTCAAGAGAGAATGTATGAATATTTCACCTCATTAGTGATAAAAGAAATGGAAGTTTGAAACAATATTGAGAACATATTTTTTCACTTATCAAATTGGAATAGATTTTTAAAAAATGTAGCACTCAGTGTTAGCACAGACACACCACAAAACAAGCTTATATTGCTCAGCTTCAATAAATGACAGTCTTTCTGGAAAGTAGGTTTAGAAAGTTATTACAGAAAAAAAGAAAGTTATTAGGAATTTATTTTATTTTTTAAAGATAATAGGAATTTAAAAGTATTATAGTCAATCTACTTTTATAAATGTACTTTGAATTCTAAAAAGCAAAGATGCTAAGAAAGATTTCTGCAAAAAGTCACCACAACAATATTTATAAGGCATAAAAATAAAAACAACCTAAACATAAATTCTAGAGTAATTATGAAAAAATCATGGCTCACTCATAATAGACTCTGTACAGATATTTAAATAATAAAAATTGTATAACAATGCAACAAAAATTCTGTTATATCATGTTGGGAATAAAAGCAGGACATACAATTAGTTTCATTATGAATGAAAAAATCAGTTATATATTAATACGATTACCTCTATTTATTGAAATGACTAACTTTTTTTGCACTTTTTTTTATTTTCTTTTATACAACAAATTTACTCTATAACCAGAGTCCAAAAAGATCATACAAGATGTGGAAATGTTGATAAAATTGAGCTTTGAATATCATGGCTTGAGAAATGAAAAAAAGTCTTGGGCATATCCAAGGACAAAATTGAAAAAGAGAACCCACTTCATAAATATAAGGTTGCAAATAATTAACTCAATTTTATCTTAGGACTCAAAGATTTTTCACCGTTTCCAGAAGAAAATGGACAATGTGCAATAAAAACAAAGAGCACAAGAAAAAAAGCAGCAAAAGTAGATTACAAAGACTACACATATTTAAATTATTACATGTAGATAAAATAATAACTAAAATAACTATTTGGACTATGTTGAAGATAAGCTGTAAATATCTACATCAGACAGGGAATTATGACTTAGAAGATTTGGAAAAAAAGCAAATAAAGTTTGGAAATCAGGAATTACATTTGCATCTATCTACCTACCTACACACCTACCTACCTACCTATCATCATCGACTGAGAGTGAGAAACCAGTAAAAAACAATAATGTAAGAAACGTTTGACAGATATGACTGATGACTATCTCCTCAAATATTAAGTCTGTATATTTTTTAATCTTCTCTTCCTTTGGTACAGCTGTTAAAGATGTGGTAGACCTGACTCTTCCCTTGCCTACATATCCCTTTATCTCTCTTTCATTTCACTAATCTTTCATTTATTCTCTGTTGAGCATTAAATAATCTGCTATTAACTACTGGGCATTTACCCCAAAGATACAGATGTAGTGAAAAGAAGGGCCATATGTACCCCAATGTTCATAGCAGCAATGGCCACAATTGCCAAACTGTGGAAAGAGCCAAGGTGCCCTTCAACAGATGAATGGATAAAGAAGATGTGGTACATTTATACAATGGAATATTATGCCTCCATCAGAAAGGATGAATATCCAACTTTTGTAGCAACATGGACTGGATTGGAAAAGATTATGCTGAGTGAAATAAGCCAAGTAGAGAAAGTCAAGTATCATGGTTTCACTTACTTGTGGTGCATAAGGGGTAATATAGAAGGCAGTAGGAGAAGGAAAGGAAATGGGAAGTAGGGTAATTCAGGGAGAGAAATGAAATATGAGAGACTTTGGACACAGAAACAACTGAGGGACTTGTAGGGATGGGGGTGGGGGGATGGGAGAGCCTGGTGGTGGGTACTGAGGGCACCTATTGCATGGAGCACTGGGTGTGGAGCATGGGCAATGAATCTTGGAACACTGAAAAAATAAAATAAATTTAAAGTAAAAAAAAAAGAAAGCAAAAAAAATAATCTGCTATTAAAAGTATCTATTTATTTTTGAAATTTGAAGGAAAAGTTAAGTAATTAAATGACATCTAAGGAACTGCACAAGCACAATGCATATGATGGAAATCCTTTCCTATAACCAAGGCGACATTCCCACAACATGTGATAGATTGTATCAGTGTTCTCAAGTATGCACTGTCTCTCTTTTTAAAAGGATTAGACTTACCACCCTGACATTGGGCTTGGCCATATGACTTGCTTTGTTCAAAGGAGTGTGAGCAGAAGAAACACCATCTCCTGAAACTTTAAGAACTATCAAGTGATCCCACTAATGAATTTATGCTTACCAGAGCAACATGCTCTAGAAGGATCTGATCCTTTACCCTGAATCTAAAAAGTAGAAATAACATGAAGCATAGACATGGCTAAGTGGCAATGCTAGTGAAAAATGAACTTTTTTACTTATATACCACTAAGATGGAGTGGTTACTTGTTACTGCAGAATAGTCTAATAAATGCTAACCTCACATTCTGTCTTCCGGTCTTCTCCTTAGCTTCAATTTTTTTTTTCTCTCTTCTGGTTCTCTTAATAAAAGGTACTAATATTAACAAGTACAATTTTAAGTTATCTTTTGGAAAACAGTGTTCCCTTTGTTCCCTTTTAAAAAGCAGAGAACCACAAGGGAAGGGAGAGAAAACTGAATAGGAAAAAATCAGATAGGGAGACAAACCATGAGACACTCTGGACTCCGAGAAACAAACCCAGGGTTACAAAAGGGAGGAGAGTGGGGAGATGGGGTAATGGGTGATGGGTATTAAGGACGCATGTTGTGATGAGCACTGGGAGTTAAACCCAACTAATTAATCGTTGAACACTACATCAAAAACTAATGATGTACATGCTGGCTAACTGAACATAATAATAATAATAAAAGTATTTCAACATACAGATAAATCTTACAAATATTTCATTCTATCATTTCCAAAGATAAAATGATCAATAAGAAATTTTAACAATCTTTCCTATACAATCATCAAATATCATTACTCCTCTCCCTTCTTTCCGCCTTTCCTCCCTTCAATAATTAACTTTGGATAACATAGTATGTGTCTGGCACTATGCTTGATGATGTGGATTCAATGGTGAAGAAAATATGGCCATGGCCTATGTCTTCCCTCATAGATATCATTTTTTGAGGGGAATGAACAAGAGCCAAATACTCACACAAACAAAATTCCAAATATGGCAAGAAAAATGGAGTAGGTGTGTCAGATACATACACAAGAGACAAATTGGATTTAACTGGATGGTCAGTGAAAGGCTTCTCAGAACTGACTCAAACTGTCTTAAGGATAAATGTTGAGAAGAAGAAACAGGAAAAATACTATAGGAAAAGGAAATAGCATACAAATGCCATATTGGGGAGGGGGAGCCTGGGTGACTCAGTCATTAAGTGTCTACTTTCAGTTCAGGTCATGATCCCAGGGTCCTGGGATGGAACCTCCCTCTCAGCGGGAAGCCTGCTTCTCCCTGACCCAGTTCCCCTGCTTATGTACCTTCTCTTGCTCTCTCTCTGTGTCAAATAAGTAATTAAAATCTTTTTAAAATGCCATATGGGCTAGGGAAAATATGGTAAATAGGAGAAGATGAAGTAAGGCCACTGTATTGGAACCAAATAATAAGGGTGATATAAGACTGCACAGGCATGAATGTCTACCTATTCAGGGACCTAGTAGGAGAGATTAAAGAGACATTTTTGTCCCTTCATTCCTGTGAATATTAATGCAGGTATGGTGAGAAATTGATCATACTTATGTAGGAAGGAAGGAAGGAAAGGAGGGAGGAAGGGAGGGAGGAGAAAAATGTACCTATCACAGTGTAGATAATGGAATAGAAAGAGAGCATAATGACTGCAGTGAACTAGCATTGGAAGTCCCTGTAAATTCACGAAAGACATGATGACAGCTTGTACCAGGTGGAGTAGTGAGACAGACAAAAAGATATTTAGCATGTGGAACATTTTTTCTTATGTTTAATCTGAGACTTGAAGAAACCTGTAGGTTTTTGAGCTAAAAAAACTAGTAGTGGCTACAAAGTATTGAGGGTTGACAAGGACAGTGGAAATTTAATTAAACATATTTTAATTTTAAAGTGTCTTTGAGTATAAGAGAATATGTCAAAAGGAGGTGACAGGAGTGAGCACAAAAGTCCTTATTAGGGGCGCCTGGGTGGCTCAGTTGTTCAGCGTCTGCCTTCGACTCAGGTCACGATCCTGGAGTCCCAGGATCGAGCCCGCATTGGCCTCTTCTCAGTGGGAAACCTGCTTCTCCCTCTCTCACTCTCCCTGCTTGTGTTCCCCCTCTCGCTGTGTTTCTCTCTGTCCAATAAATAAATAAAATCTTTTTTAAAAAGTCCTTATTGGATTGTTTTTTCACCATTCTGATATCTCCAAAGGGATTCAGAGTGTTTTTTAAAGAGCAACACCAAGCAACATCTAAGGGCACCTGGGTAGTTCAGTTGTTAGGCCTCTGAGTCTTGACTTCAGTTCAGGTCATCTCAGGGTTGTGAGGTCAGCCAGGTGTCAGGCTCTGCGCTGGGAGTGGAGCCTACTTAAGACTATCTCTCTCCCTCTCCCTTTGCTCCCTCCAACCCACTCTAAAAAAAAGAAAGCTAACAGAAATAAAATTTAAGCTAATGATAAATACAAAAACCATCATGCCATTTCAGGAGAACAAAATGAAGAGATGTAATATATTTAACATATTGGATATGTTATATCAAAATAAAAACTATATTTGCACAATTACCTGTCACTGATTAAACCTGTTACAGTTTCAATATCAATTTCGAGTCTTCTGTTTTCTTCTGTCAACTGAGTATTTGCAATTGAAATATCTGAAAAGTCTTTTGCAACATTAGAAAGCTCAATATCCCATGATTTTTTCTTTAAGAAAAGAATAAAAGAATCAATTATATATGTATTGTGTCTCAGAAAGAAAAACATGTATAATAATGAAATTATTTTTACTTGCATGAGTTAGTATTTAGTAATAAAGAATAGAACTCTAGGGAAAAGGAGGGAAAGGTCAACTTACTGTAGCATAATAATTATTAAGTACATCTAGATACTTCTTTTCGTAAGTTTTTTTCTTCCAGGATAGTTGATCATAAATTTTTTTCAAATCATCTAGCTAAGAAAAAATATACAGAAAAAAATGAATTATGAAGCTTCCCATTGTTTTTTAAAATAAGAAATGTACTTCATATTATGTAGCTACATAATTTAATAAATGTTGATTAAAATCACATAACTTCATAGTTTGTTGCCATTTATAAAAATTGATTCAAGATTCTGAATATAGCAAATCAAGTCTAACAGTGCTCAATTAATCAAAATAAAATAGAATATATTTTAGTTATGTTGTAAGCATTGATAAAAATGAGAAAATTTAAATCAGAATTCACATTAAAAAATTAAAGAAAGAAACATGAATATGGTCAACACTCTAGAGAACAGCTATGTGATAAATTCACTAGTTTCAACAATTTTTAAACTAGTACAAGGAAAAACTACACAAATACAGAGAAGAGAAAATATCAAAATAAATCATAAAATGCTGAATGCATGCCCAATGTACTGAAGAATGAGACTAGATTATCTCTTATCACCATTATTGTGTTTTGTGAAAGTTTAACCATATGCAATTGGATAATAAAATCAGAACTTATAATGTTGAATATGAATAGATAATACATCTTCAACTTTAGATGATATGATTGAACACTTTGAAAAACAGAAGATTTTATTTAAAACTACAAAAAATGACTTTGGTAAATGGCTGGATATAACCATAAGGAAATTAACAGTTTTTAACCATAACATTAATAATCTGTTTAAAAACATAGTGACAATACTTAAAAACTTTAGTCAAAAAATATAAAACATTTGAGAATAAATTAAACAAAAGGGAAGACCTATATAAAACAAACATAAATTCTTACTTAAAACCTTAAATCAAGACCCACATGAAAAGAATAATAAGCCATGCAAAGGTTTAATAGAATATACTGTCAGTTATCCTACAATTATAGTTGCTTCACTTATCAACATACTAAAAACCACTGAATTATACAATTTTAGAAAAAAAACCAACATTGTTAACAGGCAATGGATCCAAAATTTAATGACAAAGGAACTAACAGGACATTGTTTCTCAAACCACTTCAGAATCCTCTTTATTATTTTACTCATATTACATATCATACCATCTATATTACTATGCATTTAATAATTTTAAGGCAAGTCACATATTTATATAAACAATTATTTTAAAAAGGAAACTACTGTTATTAGAAGTTAAAAATCCAACATCATATGCCACAAAGGGCATATGCAATTTTAAAAATAAAAATAATTTATGAAATAAACAATATAAAAATAAAATACAAGTAGTATTAAATTATTCAACTTACCAAGAAAACACTAAAAATATTTTTTCTTAGAATTCTGATCAGTAATTAAAGAAATATTTGGATTGATGTTATATTTGGAAGATAAGCATTTCAATGAATTACAAAATTTACCTGTATATTTATAATACATATGCCATATAACTGGACATTATATTTTTAACCCAAATAAAAATAAGTTTTTTATTATTTTGTTTCAAGAAGGCTTTGAAATATCTTCCAGAATTGTTCTTTGGAAACTGTCCAATTACTAAGTGATGTACAAGCTTTCTTACCCACTCCACTGTTGGGAAATAATCATGAAAAAACTATCAGTCAAGCTTTTTTAGATAATGCAACATATTTTGAATGTATTCCTTAGATAAAGTTGTAACCAAATTACTCAATGAGACATTTCCACCTTGACATAATTAAAAGGTATATTCTATGGCTTCAATTTTGCTGGACTTTTTTCTTCAATGTGAAACACCTCTTAAAGTTCTATTAAGACATTTTAAGTTTTTGAATGAGGAACTACCTTTATAAAATATCCTAATATTTAATGTAGTTCTCAGCAATAAAGTCATCTAGAAGTCTGAATTTTTCACCGAAGAATACTTGAAGCTTTTTTTTCATGAATTAATAGGGAGTGGGTTTATTTAAAAAGCATATATTAAAGAGTAAGGGTTGAACATTCATTTACAAATCTGAGAGCACATACAAGTATTTGGTGGTTTTAACTAATTTGATTAATATTTTTAAAAATTTAATGAAATACTTCTCTCAAAATCCCTGCATCATTTTGCAATGGCTTGAATGTGACTATTCATGAGTATAAAAGTGGGTGAATTTGCCTTTCTTGGAAATTTTTTTAATATATGTAACTAGTTATTTTCTTTCATCTAGCTATGGCATTAGCATCATATGTGTTTAATCAAAAACATGGATTCCAAGACTTACCGCCTCTCAAGAAGTTTTCAGTCTTCAGTTTCTCGAGAAGTCACCAATACATTTATATTTTATCTATACACAGTAGCAAAGAATTCACAGTACGAATGAATTCATCACTTTGTAGTGAGTTATAACAACTTTTATACTAGAAATAATAATTACTTCTTTACATATTTGGTAATCTCTATAAGTAAAAGATGAATTATTATTTGACATAGGCATTTAATGAATCATTTTGTTTGTTATATCCTTGACTCACCCTGTCACCTGGTAGCAGGCTTGATAAATGTTTTACTAACTGCTTCAGCAGATCTGGACTCTGAAGTTAATTGTAATGCTAAAAACATAATTCTAAAGTCTCAGCATTTTCATTATGTGTCACTCTGTTCATACACTTGCGTATCCATCTATTTAAAAATTTTGAAAGGCTTTCTAATTTTTGTGCTTCAACATAATAATTGTGGATTATTTAATAATGATGACTATTGTGACTAATCTTAGAATACATAATAGAGTTGTTTTCTTTATCAGTTCATAAAATCCAAAAATCTAATAAAAATCAAATTCTTTCCAAACTAACCTTTCTTTGCTGCTTGTAAACATTAGTAAAGGATTTTTAGGAAATACTTTAATTTGATCTTCATACCTATCTACAGGTATGTAACTGATTCTATTACATTCTTCATTAGTATCTTTACTTTTACACTTAAACATCTATAATGTTTTTTTTCAAAAAGAAAGCAAAAGAGGGAGCATGCATCCCTGAGCAGGGGGAGAGGGGCAGAGTAAGAGGGAGAGAGAGAATTTTAAGCAGGTTCCACGCCCAGTGTGGAGCATGACTGAAGGCTGGATCTCAGGGTCCTGAGATCATGACCTGAGCCAAAATCAAGAGGTGTAGGCTTGACTGAATGAGCCACCCAGGTGTCCCAAGCATCTGTATATTCAACCACTTATCTAGGACTGAATCTAGAGAAGTACAAAATTTATAAATAGACCACAAACCAGTTTCTAATGTGTTTTCTAGATCAGATGTAGCTCTGATGTCTAAATTATACATAGTTCATATGCTAAACAATTGTAAATATTTTAGTAGATTTTTCCAGTGCAGTTTTCCAATAAAAAGAAAAGCTAATTATGAAAATTCAGTGTTTTAAGGTCAAAACTAATGATCTTTACTACCATGCCATTGATAGGTGTTTTTTGGCAGGCTTAGGAAGCGAAGTTATGAAATGCTTATGAGCACACCTTAAATACTACAGTAGAATTCTCACATCCTGCAATTTTTGAATAAGTACTATTATGTTAGCCCTGTCCTAAACACTAAAATCCACAAAATCACACATGAAATTACTGTGTGCTGCTTTCTTAATATAAATGATAATAAACACATAACTTTGAAAATGCTCATCACTGGAATACGTAAACTTATATAGTATGTCATGAATTGTAATCTCTGCAAGTGAAAGAAGAAGAGGAAATCTGAATGGCTAATAAAAAGAAAATGAAAATGAATTTACTTCACTTCCAGGCAGGAAATGAAAACTAATCCAAAACTTCTTTACTTCTTTACAAGTAAGTTGCTATGATTTTAAAACACCTACAGTGCTGGGAAAAGTGAGAAATCAGACATTTGTATTGCTCACACACACATACATATGTACAAATACACATACCAAACTTTTCAGAACATATTTCAGTATCTTGAAAAATACACTTAATTCTGACACAACAATCAAAATTTTGAGAATGTAGTGCAAAGAACCGGCACATAAAAACAGCACACATAAAGTTATTATTTTTAACATTATTATTAGTGGTTAATAAGTGTTTTCATTCTGAATTTATTTGAAAGGTAAATAACTGAGTAAGTTTTAGTTTTTTTAAATGATTATGTTATGTTAGCCACCATACAGTACATCATTAGTTTTTGATGTAGTGTTCCATGATTCATTGTTTGCGTATAACACCCAGTGCTCCGTGCAATCCATGCCCTCCTTAACACCCATCAATGGGCTAACACATCCTCCTCCCTCAAAAACCCTCAGTTTTTTTCCTGGAGTCCATGATATCTAATGGTTCATCACCCCCTCTGTTTTCCCCCCCTTCATTTTCCTCTTCCTTCTCCTAACGTCCTCCATGCTATTCCTTACGTTCCACAGATAAGTGAAACCATATAACTGACTTTCTCTGCTTATTTCACCTAGTATAATCTCCTCCAGTCCCATCCATGTTGATGCAGAAGATGGGTATTCATCATTTCTGATGGCTGAGTAATATTCCATTGTATATATGGACTACATCTTCTCACTCATTCATCTGTTGAAGGGCATCTCAGCTCTTTCCTCAGTTTGGCTATTGTGGACATTGCTGCTATGAACATTGGGATGCATATGGTCCTTTTTTTCACTACATCTCTATCTTTGGGGTAAATACCCAGTAGTGCAATTGCTGGATCAAAGAGTAGCTCTATTTTTAATTTTTTGAGGAACGTCCACACTGTTTTCCAAAGTGGCTGTCCCAAATTGCATTCCCACCAACAGTGTAAGAGGGTTCCACTTTCTCAACAGCCTCTCCAATATTTGTTATTTCTTGCCTTGTCAATTTTTGCCATTCTAACTGGTGTAAGGTGGTATCACAACGTGGTTTTGATTTGAATTTCCCTGATGGCTAATGATGATAAACATTTTTTCATGTGTCTGTTAGCCATTCATATGTCTTCTTTTGAGAAGTGTCTGTTCATGTCTTCTGCCCATTTTTTTGACTTGATTATGTTTTTTGGGTGTTGAGTTTGAGAACTTTACAGACCTTGGATATCAGCCCTTTGTCTGTAGTATCATTTGCAAATATCTTCCTCCATTCCGTGGGTTGCCTTTTTTGTTTTGTTGACTCTTTCCTTTGCTGTGTAGAAGCTTTTTATCTTGATGAAGTCCCAAAAAGTTCATTTTTGCTTTTGTTTTCCTTGCCTTTGGAGATGCATCTTGAAAGAAGGTGCTGTGGCCGATGTCGAAGAGGTTACTGCCTATCTTCTCCTCCAGGATTTTGATGGAGTCCTGTCTCACATTGAGGTCTTTCACCCATTTTGAGTTTATCTTTGTGTATGATGTAAAAAATTGGTCGAGTTTCATTCTTCTGTAAATTGCTGTTCAGTTTTCCCCCTACCATTTATTGAAGAGATTGTCTTTTTCCATTGGATATTCTTTTTCTGCTTTGTCAAAGATTATTTGGCCATAGAGTTGAGGGTCCATATCTGGGCTCTCTATTCTGTTCCACTGGTCTATATGCCTATTTTTGTGCCAGTACCATGCTGTCTTGGTGATCAGAGTTTTGCAATATAGCTTGAAATCAGGCAACGTGATGGCCCAGCTTTGTTTTTCTTTTCCAGCATTTTCTTGGTGACTCGGGCTCTTTTCTGGTTCCATACAAATTTTAGGATTGTTTGTTCCAGCACTTCAAAAAATGTCAATGGTATTTTGATTGGGATGACATTGAAAGCATAGATTACTCTGGGCAGCATAGACATTTTAACAATGTTTATTCTTCCCAGCCATGAGCATGGAATGTTTTTCCATCTTTTTGTGTCTTCTCTGATTTCTTTCATGAGTGTTCTGTAGTTCCTAGAGTATGGATCCTTTACCCCTTTGGTTAGGTTGATTCTAAGGTATCTTATAGTTTTAGCTGAGGTGAATAAAGTATAATTAATAGATCAATGAACCTTCTTTGCAACTTCCTTCTAATGTTCTTTCTTGTGTATCAGAGCCCAAGACAGAAAAAGAACAGAAAAGAAGGCAGAGAGGCCAAGAGGCAGTTTCTACTCTTATTTGTGAAAGTGTTGAAGATGCAAATTAGTTTTGAACAATAGGAGATATAGTCATGCATATTATGGATAGTAAAATTGAGGTAAAATCATCTTCCTGATTCTTGGTTGCCTTCCTTAAGTTTTGTTTTCTACTGGCAAGTAAGGTGGTGAGTTGTGAATATTGTATAGTTGTGTTTTAGTATCCATCCACTAGCTATGGGGGGTTGCAGCATTGTGGCATCAAGCAGCAGTGGCTACAGCTTCTCAATCACAGCTTTCTGATCCAAGGAGCAGGCACACACTCAATACAGGTCCAGAGGCAGCCTCAGATGTCATAGTTCCTTTACTGCTCAATTTGGAAAACGCTCCTGGAAGTCCAGCCTACAGCTATTTCTGCCAGCTTTGTAAACTTGTTGAAATCTCTAAATTCCTTCCTGCCTAAAACTGAGTGATTTCTGTTTCCTGCACTGTACTCTGACTGATAAGATGGCAATCCATAGCATGTAATAGTCGTACCATTATAAAAGTACAGTAAGAGAGCCTGGATGGCTCAGTCTGTTAAATGCCTGACTCTTGTTTTTGGCTCAGGTCATGATTTCAGAGTGGTGAGATGAAACCCTGCCTCAGGCTCTGTGCTCAGTATGAAGTATGCCTAAGATTCTCTCTCTTCCTCTGCTTCCCTTCTGCTCTTCCTCCCCTCTCTAATAAATAAATAAATAAAAGTATATTTTTTAAAGATTTTATTTATTTGACAGAGAGAAACACAGCCAGAGAGGGAACACAAGCAGGGGGAGTGAGAGAGGGAGAAGCAGGCTTCCCGCGGAGCAGGGAGCCCGATATGGGACTCGATCCCGGGTCTCCGGGATCATGACCTGAGCTGAAGGCAGTTGCTTAACCAACTGAGCCACCCAGGCGCCCCAACAAAATATTTTTTAAAATACCTTAGACTTTTATATCTAATAACCCTGACATATATCACAATGTATTTTTAAGTAAAAGAGCAAATTTAAATGTGTATATAGGAAAAACTCTTTTTAAATTAAAAATCAAATAGTAAATTGTAAAATAATTATATATTTATAGGAACTTAGACAAAATATGTGCAAAATGACATACTGTGTTGGTAACACAGGTTACTTCACACAAGATCAGAAATGGGGAGAAAATAGGTGTTAAAATTAATAGCTTGGGGTGCCTGGGTGGCTCAGTCATTATGCGTCTGCCTTAGGCTCAGGTCATGATACCAGGGTCCTGGAATTGAGCCCCGCACTGGGCTCCATGTTCAGCAGGGTGCCAGCTTCTCCCTCTCCCACTCCCCTGCTTGTGTTCTCTCAATCACTGTATCTCTCTCTGTCAAATAAATAAATAAAATCTTTTTAAAAAATTAATAGCTAAATCTCTGTATCTTTTTATTTATACCATTTGCCTAGGTGAACATGTTACTTAATAACATTTAGGAGAAAATTAAGAAACGCAGCACCTGATCTACACAATCTCATTGTTTTATAAATTGGCTGAGTCATTAATAGAGTAGAAATTACTGAGGATAGTTGTAAATAAAAATAATGAAAACATCAAGGTGGAAAAAATTCTGTATACTCCATCACTGAAAAGAGACCATACCTATTTTAAATAATTAGTAATATAAGGGATTCATAATTGGCAATGTTTTAGACATGCATGTTGAATGAAAGATTTGAACACCAATAAATATGTAAAACTATGAAAATTATGTAAAGAATTAAATGTTTTTCTAAATAAATGGTACCCTTTATATATATTCTCCATTAATCAACACCTAAACCATTTAGTGAACCCCCAAATCCATCTCTTGCAGATTTTTAACTTATTAAATTAACACACATCTAGTTGTTCAAATGAGAAAACTTAATCTCAAAAGGTGTAATGTGCAGGTCACAACTGGAAAGTGAAGGTGAAATTAGAGTCTGATTCTCTGTGACAGACTCTGAAGAAACATTCTAAATAAAATGTTATAAAAATTCTCAACCCTACTAATAAGAGAAATAAAAATTTAAAACCACAGTGGGATAAATCCTACAAAAGAACTATAATTAAAATTAAATAAAAGACAGTATTAGAGGATCATGTTAATCTGAGGCTGGAACTCTCATACATAATGGTCTGAGTAGGAAAAAATGTATAACTATCTTGGAAAAATTTTTTGGCATTAGCTACTAAAACTGAATAGATGGGTGTTTTTTTTTGGCCTCGCAATTCCCAACATAAATTAATTCATTGTTCCAATGCATATTTCAACTGCCTTGGTCTGAAAAACTAGAAGGACTGAATGTCATAAACTGGAACAGGGAAAACTGCAGGTTTACAACAGAGGTTGTATATCTAAAGTTCAATTTTGGAAAAGGTAAACTTGAGATACCAACTAGAAAACTAAGTGGAGACTGAGTTCTAAATTACATATATATAAATCTTATCTAAAAGACTAAGCCCTGGGAGTCTCAAATACAGAGAAATACAGAGAAACCAGCAAAGGAAACTGAGAGCAACTGTCCAAAAGAGTAAAAAGAAACAGGAATGTGTGTTAGAAACCAAGAGAAAATGTTTCCAGAGATAAGGGTATAATCAAGTTGGTTAAGTGCTAAATAGAAGTTAATTAAGGGGCGCCTGGGTGACTCAGTTGGTTAAGCAACTGCCTTCGGCTCAGGTCATGATCCCGGAGACCCAGGATCGAGTCCCACATCAGGCTCCCTGCTCGGCGGGAAGCCTGCTTCTCCCTCTCTCACTCCCCCTGCTTGTGTTCCCCTCTGGCTGTGTTCTCTCTGTCAAATAAATAAAATCTTTAAAGAATAAAATAAAAAATAAATAAATAAATAGAAGTTAATTAAAATAAGGACAAAGAAATAATGATTAGATTTAGCAATATAGAAATCACTGCTGACCTAAATCAGAGATACTCTGGTTGAATGGTGAAGGCAAAAAAGAAAATTGGAATATATCTAGGATAGGGTGAAAGATAATACAATCAAACAAGATATATTACAATAATGCAAGGTTCAACATTAGGAAAACCATCAATACTATTCCCTATATTTATCTGGATATTATAGAGAAAAGAAAAAATATTACATGAGCATCTCCCTAAGTGCAAAAGAGAATCCTGACAAAATGTGACACCTGTTCCCAATTAAAAAAAATACTCAATAAATTGGAACTGATATTTTTTTAGCATGATGAAATATATATTGACTCCTAAAGTCAGAATCTTATTTCAGGGATAAAACTAGCACCAAATCCCATCAAGAGAAGAACATAGCAAGGATGCCAATGATCTCTACTACTATTTAACATTGTACTGAATGCATTAACCAATGTTATCATATAAGAGATAACAATTAAAAGACATAAAAACAGTGAAGAGATAATAATATCCATATTTATAGTTGAAATAATAGCACCCTTGGAAAGTCCAAAATAAACAATGATTAAACTAACATAAATAATTTTAAAATCAGTAAATTAGTAAAATATGAACTAGCATTACTGATTTCATGTACCTAGACATAACCAGTAATGAGAATTAATGAAAGAGAAAATCCCCAATTAATGTGCAATGAAATAACTAATTAAGAATAAACTTATAAAAAATACAGAAACCTTGTATGAGGAAACTTCTTGAAAAATGTTCTAAAAGACACAAAAGGAGAACTGAACAAATCAAATGGTATCATTTTACTAGCTTAAAATATACATATTTGTTATCTCATGATTCTGTAGGACAGAATGCTAGTGGGGTAAGTAAATACCCTGTTTAGGGTCTCAGCTGGCCTGGGTTCTTCTGCATAGACTCTTGGGAATGAGCCACTGCTGATCTCTTTAAGATCGTAGGCAGAATTCATTTTCCTTTCACATTTTTTATATGGCCCACTCCATTTTAAAGTCAGCAATGGCTGGTTGAATGCTTCTCATGCTCTGTGTCTGACTCCACCTTCTTCTACATTTCCCTGACTTTATATATCCTCAGCCAAAAGGAACAATAATCTTCTGTAGTTCTCAATTATACAACAAACTGCAAAACTCAACTGCACAACAAACAGCAAAACACCATTTCAGCCACCCTCTCAATTCTTGGTTCCACCTTCAGGACTCTTGGTTTCACCATTTGAGTCATCCCTCCTTTTTCATAAAAGATGCACATGTTTGCACGTAGACAATTTTATCAACCTGCTTCCTGCCAGCAGAATTATGAGATCCAACAGCTTTCTTTTATTTTATACACTGTTGGTCTCTTTTAGTACTTTGCTGATATAAAATTCACAACATGTGGGTCTCCCATGTATACCAGGGATGCATTCATTCATATATATGTATATATGTGTATATATATATGTATATATGAATGTATGCATATCTATATATGAATATATATTATATGTATGCATATATATGTTTATGTATAGGTATGCATGTATGTGTGCAGGTATCTGTGTTTGTGTGTATATTCCACTAGATAGTGGATACATGTCCGAAATATTTTTTAGACAGTCACTTCTCTATTTTTGGTTACACTGAAATAGTCAAGGGACAATATCCTTATGTGTTCTTCTAGATTAAGGAACATGTGAATCCAATTTTAAAAAGGTCAAATAAAATTGATTAATATTTGTAAATTATACCCAAATATATTAACTTAAATTTTAGCAGTGACATAGAATATATATTTTTCCCCTAACATATATAAAACCACCTCTGCAACTAGAAAATGATCAAATTTATAAACTTAGAGCATTTTTATTACTTAAAGAATACTAAAGTAATCAATATTTACAGCACTCAATAGAGTTACTCTCTCTAAGAGAACTGTGAAGTACAAAAAATCCAGTGGGTAGTCTCATCTAAAAGTTAATCATAAGGCATCAAATGCATAGAAAATTACTTGCTATGGGAATAACTTCTCTTAGCTTCTATTTTACTCAAATCAATTGTAAAATTTCCAAAATCTATCTCTTTTACAACACAGAAAATGTTTGCTTAACACAAAGTCAAAATTTTTATTCTACAGAATTAGTAAATTAAATCACAGATGATATTGAGGAGGGAAAAACCCTCTATACTTAGAACAGAAACACCAAGAATTGTTATGTAGTTCTTTTTTTATAAGTTTTTAAAAATGTATCTTTTAAAAGTTAACATGTGCATAAAAGGAAACTGCAAAACACAAGAAGCAAAGAACAAAGTCATCTGTAATCATAAGCAGTTTACAGTTTGACTTTTAGGTCCCATGTGTGTATCGATATAACAAGGCATTTTAGGGTAATTAAGATCATACAGTTATGTGTTGTGTTTTTTTATACAACATGAATATTTACCATTTCAAAGTCCTAAAACTACAAGTTTTGGGATAACCAAAGAATATACTACACCAATTCAATTTGAAAGAAAAAAAAATGTAATCCTACCTTACTTGGTGACAAAAATGTCATAAAAGACAAAAATGGCAACAGGCCTCTAAATATAAAGATATTGGCAAAATTACAATGAAATAATACATTTTCTTCATATTCAATTAAAAGTGAGACATAAAGTAACAGACTACACAAAGTATAATGCTTCTGAAAGAATTCATTATCCAATCTATACTCTTAACAAGGAGGATCTGCCATTGAATCACTTAGTATCTTCCTATAGTGTAGCAAGGTACACACATTAACAGTTATCATTTAAATGTAAATATGAACACACCCACATACATCTCTCCGTCTATACTTCCTTCTGCCCCTGTGCTGCCAACCTAATAAGTCCTGACATGCATTTCTCAGAGACAGTTTAACAATTCCATGTTCAGGAAAGATGCTTTCTTCCTATCAATTATAATAAAAAGAAACGTATAAATTGGTTAATTCACTAGCTGTACATTTTATCATACATTGCACCTCAGGATATCTGAAAAACTTAGATGTTACAAATAATGAACCAAACACAGGTACTTTATAAAAACACAGATAAAGACCTAAGCATAACTTAAAACTGTCTTCTAGATATGGAGATAGTAGTAAAAAGCCCTTCTCTTTATGCTTTCTCTGCTCCTTCCACCATTTTCAAGACTAAGTACAGGAATACATCTAGCTGCAACAGGTGGATTAACAGACCCCCCCCCCCCAAACAGTCCTTTCTAAAAACTAACAAAAGGACCTTTATTATAACAGGACTATTTAACCACCCCTACTTTTTATATACTTTAGACACTAGGACTTATTTATCCTTTAATACATAGCAATGTTAATTACAATGCACTTAAAAAACAATGTTTATTACACAGTATGAATGAGGCCAAAGACTCATGGGCACAGATGATGCTCTCCTCACTCCCCTCCCTACCCACCCCACACCCCATCACCCAATGAATAGTCAGCATACTCTCCAAGACATCAAGTTTAACAGTTCCACTCCCAAAATACAACCATTCTTAGGAATTAACAGAATATTTCAACAGTGTTACTTTAACTATCTACCTTTAACATATATGCATTTTTAAACATCTAGAAAACTAGATGTTTCAAGTAAGGTTTATTTAAAGTTTGCTCACTATATACACAGCAACACTGAAAGAACATTCTGGCCTAGAACCCTCCATCTTCCCATCTCTACCAACCCAGGAGAAAGTGTAAGTTAGCTATAATGCTTAGAGGGAATTTTAACAATTTCACTTCCTCTAGTTGTTTGCAGAACAATCTTTTCTGTAAATTTAAATACAGTGTACACAATGTTTACTAACTACTTTTTCATACATAGGAAACCTTTTAAACATCTAGAAAGATGAGCTATTGTAAATTAGAACGCATTTGTTCTTTATATGCACCATTTACACAGCTAAGTAAAACCAAATGCAGACATACGGGACAATGGTTAATCCTGCCTAACTATAAACATACTGGTATTAAGCCCTTTGTGCTTTCTTCTCCTTCCTCCCTGAACAAGCACAAATATTATAGAATGTATACTGCTCTGAGAGGTGCTATGATTATGTTTAGTGTGATGTTTAAAATTCTTTTAGATTAAAAGAAACAATGTGTAACATCAACAACATTTAAAGTTGTAACATTAGGTAAAAGGTAAGAATAGTATAAACCCAGATATTAAATTGTGAACAGTTGCCATACAAGTTCCTGTGGACAATAACTCTACAAGATTAATGATATGAAAGCCAAGAAATTAAATTAATGGAAATATTACTGTTAAAAAAGTGAGTTAATTTTGGAAAATGTACAAATGCAGGCAACCCTTGAAGCCCTACCAGAAATACATGGCATTGGATTCTTGCTTGACCCTCTAATACCTACACCATAATTCAACTTTTATTTTTCCATCACAATATTATTTTGTTAAAATAAGTAGTTATGTTAATATTTACATTTTAGAAATACTCACTATAGCTTTGATTATAATGCTTAAAAACTGAAAACATCCTAAATGTTCAATAATAAAGGTCTGAGAAACTCTCAATTATTAAAATTACATTGTAAAATATAAGATAATTTTGAATAGTTTTTGCATAAGGAGAAACATCATCAATTACTGTACACATATGATAATACAGTTTTTAAAATACAGCACATGACTGTTTATGCACAACAAAATATTAGCAGGGACCACATCTGGATAGTGAAGTTACAGATCAATATTTTCTTCTACTCACATGAGCATATTCTAAACTCTGAGGCATATCCATTAAATATTTGTGCTATTCAAAAAGTGCCTTAAAGAAATGTTTGTGTAATGCTAATAGTTTATGTAATGAATCCTACCAGATTTTCTGAGAGTTGTAAGGAAGAAAACAGGATCCCTTATTAGTAATTTCAGTGTTGTATGGTAGTGAAAACTGACTGGAAATTATTTGAAGGGGGAATGCAGGCGAGAAATCTTGAGTGAATACAGAAAATCCTTTCAAGAAGTTTTGCTTCAAAGTGTAACAAGAAATGCAATTGTAGCTCTTAGGCAAAGATTTAAAAACAAAAACAAAAACATTAAGCATTCAAAACAGAGAAGTGAAAGGTAAGGAATAGAATAAGCTTAAAGGAATAAAAATAAAATAAATTTTAACTACAAAAGTATATATTAATATTTTAGAAGTTGGGCATTATAGAGTTATGAAATCTAAGGGCCATCTCTTATTTTTTTATTTCATTTATAAAAATTTGAAAATCTAATTTAAAAAAGTGAAAAATACATATATAATTAGTTAGAAATAAACAAAAGTATAAGAGAGCATTCTATATCATATCATAATAATTCAAAATCTAATCCACTTGAGTTATTTCCAAGGCCATTAAAAATTGTAAATTAACTTTAAGAAGAATATATAGAGCCTGGTAAGACCAATCATGTGATGAAATAAAACAACTGTCCATAAATAAAATAATAATTCAAACAATTAAAAATATAAAAGCACCACCAGAGTTATATTTTCATTAAAGGGTTTTATCAAACTTCCAAGAAAAAGTTATTCAAATCCATATTAATTCCTCAGGTAATAAGAAAGGAAGAAAAGCTTCACAATTCATTTTTTAAAGCTAGTGTAATCCTGATAAGAAGTTCTATCAAATATAGCACAAATTAAGAATACTGGAATACAGACTAACTTATGAATATGGATGCAAAATCTTAAATAAAATACTTGCAAATCAAACTCAGCAGTAAATTAAAGGAACAATAAACCATAACCAAGCAGAGTCATCTCAAGAATTTAAAGAAGATTTAATATTAATATAACACATCACTTCAATAGGTCAAATGAGAAACTCTTTAGAATCTTCACAGATGCTCACAAAGCAACATCTATTCCTAGTAAGCAATTCTTATGATCTAAGTATATTTTTTAAATCTTTAACATCATAATGAGTATATACTGAAATCAACATTTAGGTAACATTAAACACTTCTTTAAAATAAGAAATGAAATAAAGTCAATTTCATAGAATTTTAAAATATTTTAGAAATATGCTACACTGAGATTGCAATCTTATGATGAAAAAATTAGCAATATGTACTTATATACATTATCACATTTTACCCATATTATTATATTGAATATATTATAATGAAACAATATAAAAAATTGCATTGCAGTCTGGATCTACCACTTAACAGCTTTGAGTCCATGAAGAATTTACTCTGTCTCTTTAGACTAGTTTCTTATTTGGTTATAGTAATAATTATGCATATGAGTAGTAATATTTATTGGCTTGCCTTTTTTTTAGGAAATAAATTGCTTAATTCAGAAGATTTTAAGGTAAAAAATGATTCAAAAAGCAGAATTTGCTGGATGTTTTATGGTATCAGAATTTATACTATATAGTACATAGACCAATACGGTAGTAATAAATAACAAAGTTCTACCAACAAAATCCGTATCCAAAAATGAAAACATAAGTATATATACAGAAGCAATTCACTTATTTACAACCTTTATCTGCAATCTGACTTTTTAAAAAAACTTTTATGTACCTACCACTGGTCGGTAAAATATGAAGATCACAAAAGTTTTCGAAATCTTCAAAAGTCATTTTTTTTAAAGATTTATTTGGTTTTTTTGTTTGTTTGTTTGTTTTTTACAGAAAGGGATGCACACAGAAAGAGAGGGAACATAAGCAGGGGCAGTGGGAGAGAGAGAACAGACTCTCTTGGAGCAGGGAGCTTGACGGCAGTGTTCTATCCCAGGACCTAAGATCATGACTTGAGCTGAAGGCAGATGCTTACGGACTGAGCCACCCAGGTGTCTCTAAAAGTCATTTTTTATTATTATCTAATGAAATGACTGGATAAAATGAAACACAGATGGCTGTTTTTTTAATATCACAAGGAGCTAAGAGTCGCAGATGATGAAATTATGTTCTAAAAAAATTCAGAACTATGGTAGAGGTAGACTTCGAAGAAAACACAAGATAAGAATTTATAGATCTGTACTTTAACATTTAAAAAGAATTTGATTGACAACATTTTTGAAATACTTAAACAATTTCAAGATGTTTTCTGGCCTACAAAAGCTACTGTTTGTAGAAATAAGAAGAAAAAATGTGTTCTCATAGATACAATTCCAACACAATTAGAAAAGAGTGTATGTTAATGAAGTAAAAACTAAATTGGAAGCATGATATGCCTTGAAATTTTAAAAAATCAGTTAGGTTGTATGTGCAATTAGGCAGCACAAATCTTTTACTTTTCTCTTGAGCTAGAAGTTTCAACTGCATACCAAAAAATAATGCATGGAAGTGATGCACATCACTGCTTTTAATTGAGTGCTTAACATGCGCTCCTTGAAAACCTAGCTTAAAGGTTTTTATAATGAGAAAAATGCAGGCAAAAAATTAATATATCTAAACTTCATCATGTTCTGATCTTCCCCAGAAAGTATGATAGCTCCCAAATGATTTCTATAACTGAAAAATATTACTAACCTTGTAAAATATGTTCATATTATCTCATCAAAAATAACATTTTGTTAGGAAGGGCCACTTGCCATTTTAGAGATGATCAAAGAAATAAAAAACTGATTCTTTGTAGGATTAGTGAGTGAATTTTCCATTTTGAACATATTTTATTAACAATATATTCTTTAAGATGAAAAATTTCAGCATGATCAGGAAATTGAAAACATAATTATTTGACAACACTATAGAGTACTTGTAAAATTTTTATTGTTGTGCTGTATTTTCCTGATGCTTATAGCAGTCCCTGGTAAGAGATTATATGTAGAAAGCTACATGCATTATTTTAAATCTTTACGGATTATCTGTTTATATGCACTATACACTCCACATCTCACAAAACTCTTTCCAAGCTCACAGGGTGATATGTTTCTCCTTTTCCATTTATTCCTCCTTTTTACTTTCCTTCCTTTTTCCTTCCTATTTTCATTTCCTTTTCTTTCCTTCCTTCCTTCCTTCCTTCCTTCCTTCCTTCCTTCCTTCCTTCCTCCTTCTCTCCCTCCCTCCCTCCCTTCCTCCCTTCCCACCACGCCCCTCCCTCCCTTTCCCTTTCCTTCCATTCCCTTCCTTCTTGGGTTTCATTTATTCACTGGTCAACTCACTCATTCAAAAATCCTGAAATTCCTTTTCTTGAGTGCCTAATATGGCATTTCATCAAGTACCTAACATACAACAGACACTGTGCATGTTACACAGAGGAAAGAGAAATAAGAATGCATCTCATATCCTTAAAACCTTACAGTTAAAAAAAAAAGTAGACAGGTAATCATTGACTTCAACAGTGTTATAAGTACTGGTATGGAGGTAAACATACAGTGTAATTAGAGGCCAAAACAGACAGAAGAAGACAGTGAAGAGACTGTTTCACCAATGACTTTATCCCTTCTATGGGGTGCCTAGGTGGCTCAGTTGATTAAGTATCTGACTCTTGATTTTGTCTCAGGTCATGATCTCAGGGTCCTGAGACAGCCCTAACTGGGCTCCAGAAAGGTGTGGAGCCTGCTTCAGATTCCCTCCCTTCCTCTCCCTCTGCCCCTCCCCTCACTGCTCACCTGCATATGCATGCATGTGCTTGCTCATTCTCTCTATCTCTATCTCTCTCTCTCTCTCTCTCTCTCTCTCTCTCAGAAAGAAAAACAAATAAATAAAATGAGATGATTCAGCCAGACGATGGTGGGACTAGGAGGATGGGCAAGTTGAATACTGACTTTATAGTCAGAGAGAACTGTATTTATGGAAAAAATAGAATAAAGAAAGCACTTGGCACATTCTGGCCTCTTGCAGTTTTTCCAAGTAGCTAGAGAACAGAAGGAAAAGGGTAGCTACAGAGAAACTGGAGAAAGAAACAAGGGCAAACTGAAGAGATACTTGTATTACTATCTATTTAAGATTAGTTTCTTCCAACTCATTGTTCCTATGTCATACCCTTGGGCACTTAGGCGCACTGTGTTTTTAGTTTAGGGTTTTTAGCCTTGCCTATTTCTGGATCTTTGACATTGACTAGGCAGCAGTGTAAGTCATCTCCATGTTAAGTCAGGGACATATCCCCTATACTGCATGAAAGACAAAAAAAACAAGGACATTTTCAGGGAAACAAAATTTAAAAAAAACAAATCTAGGTCACTAAAAAACTTGTAAAAGAAACACTTTAGTAACAAGAAAATATAATGCAATTAGGAATGTCTGATAAACAAAAAGAGTTGTGCAAAAATGTTACAATAGAAAAAATAAAATCAAACATTTATTGTATAAATTAATAAAATTATCTTAATACAGGGATTATTAAATAAGATAGGCATAACATGATGGAAAATAAAACTACGTATCAAGGAAAAAAATCATAAGGTCCTTAAACTGTTCAAGAAGTTAAAGATGTTGATTATGCTTCATATCAGTAACTGAAATATGCATAATATGATAATTTACAGCTTAAAAATGTAAAAATAAAATATATAATAATCAAAAACTGTATTCTAAACATTCTAAATTTAGTTTCATCTAAAACATGGCTACAAATTTTTATATATAAAGGAGAAAATAACAGAGAAATGGAATCAGTAAGAAAGAAATCCACTATCACACTGAAATATTTCAATACAGTTCTCAGTAATTTATACATCAGTCAGAAAATAAATCAGAAATAAAAATGATTTAAATAACAGAATTAGCACAGTCTACAAAATGAACCCATTTAGGATTGCATTCCACTACCAGAGAAAAGATTTTTCCTAAATAAAATATTTATGCAAATTACCCATGGAGTAGGACAAAAGTTAAACCTTCGCACATGTTAAATAATACCTACCATATAGACTACATTTACAAATAAATCAGAATTACACTAAAAATTATTTTAAAAAATAACTTTAAAATTTGGTGGTGAGTTAATTTGTCTAAGACTAGTCTCAGGCTAATTTTCCAGAGAAAGTTTGCCTTCTACAAAGATGCAAGAAAACTGGTTAAGGTTCAATTTAGAAAAACTACCCAAATAAATGGACAGATAGATCATGTTTATGTTTTAGGTATCCCCATCATAAAGACTTCATTCTTCCATCATACAATCCAATATAATTCCAATCATAATTCCAATAAAATTTCTGGAGGAAATGAATAAGATAACACTGAAATTTATACAAAGGTCAAGAACAGTCTAAAACTCATAAAGAAAGGTAGGACTGAGGGATTCACCATAATAGATAATCAAAACTCATTAGTAGCTTAGTAACGTAGATATCAAGTACTGAGGTAAAGATGGCTAAGTAAACCAAATTAAAAAAAAAAGAATGGAAGAGATCCACACAAATATGGAAGCCTCACATGTGACAGAGATGGCACTGAATGTTAATACACAAATACAATAACTTGTATTGCAACAATCTGTCTTCTATTTAAGAAAGAAAATGTAATTGGAACCTCAACTTCACACCATACCCATACATGAATTTCATGATGATTATGCTTCACATGTGGCAAATGAAATATGCATTCCTAAAATTCTAGTTTCTTACTTCCAAACTTATAAATAAAAGATAGAAGAAAAATATCAGTTTTGAATATTTTAAACATAATTTCATCTAGAAGCATCATGTAAATATGAAAAGCCAAATTTCACAACATTTAGAATATATTACCAGAGAATATTTTCTGATTTCAAGGTAGAAAAAAAATTCTTAAATTCAGAAAGGCACAAAGGTCAAAGGAAAATATTTATAACTTTCACTATATTAAAACTGAAGTTTCTCTTCATCAGAACTTACCATAAAGAAATGAAAGATTGGATAAAAATATTTTTAACATATGTAACTAAAAATATTTAATATTAATAATATACAACAAATTCTTACAATTAAAAGCACAGAAACTGAGTCCTGCCAAAACTAAAATGAGCCTGACAGCAGATTTAATCCTAGAGTCCCCAGAAAAAAGATGTAGGGCTGTTGATAGTTTCATTTCAGTTTTAGAAGACCCAGAGCACAGGAACGAGCTAGGACATGACCTAGAGAAATCTTGAGATAATAAATGGGTGTTGTTTCAAGCTGCTAAGATTCTGGTAATTTGTCATGTAGTAAGAGAAAACAGACAGAAAATTGTCTAACTGCCATTTCATTACTGACAGTAAGTTTTAACAGCTATGGCTTAAAACTAAAAATCAGTAATTTTTAAAAAAAATTTTAAATCACAAACCCACCATTTTTGATAAAGCAGATAATTCCTTTGTTGATGTCTTTGTTTCCTTCAGTGTTTCACTCACTGCTTCTTCATCCTCCTGAATACTAACACTAATATTTTCGACTGCTATAGAGTACTGATTATATAGATTATCAAGTTTCTCTTTCTCAATCCTAAGAGGAAAAACAGTTGGTTTTATCCACAATGAAAGAAAAACCATGTTTAAAATCATATGTAAATTAGTTTCCGACTTACGGAAATCAATGGAATTTACCTATTGCTAAAATTTCTCCTATCCTAAAGCAAACTTTAAAAAGTACTACTTAAAATCAAGAAGTAAATGTGAGAAAAAATTCGCCAGATGTATTTGTTTCCAATGGAAAAACTAAGACAAAAGTGATTTGTAAATTATTTATCACCTTTTGATTTGCCTTCAGGTGATAGAGCTAAGCACCTTTGATTCAAAGGGTGGGCAGTATAGGGATGGGAAGGCAAAACAAAAAGAAGACAGAAAAAGAAGAGAGGATGTGGCAGCAAAGAAAAGACCACATATTATTAAAGCCCTAGTTTACTGTTTTATCTTTCTCGGTGTTAGAGGTAAAATAGAGGAAACTGCAGCTTAGCAAAACAACAGGTTTACTAAAAAGTAAATTGCCAAGGAATATTTTGATCTTATGTGATCTTCCACAAAGAAAGCCAGAGCAAAACTGTGACCCACATAATCCTATATCTTATCTGGAAGGTAAAAAGCACATTCCAGATATAGAAGTCCCTCTAGATACTGTTGTTACAGTTTATATACATAAAATGTATGGTGAGAAAATAACAAAGTTATCATTTCCATAAAATATCAGTAAGAAATACAGATTACTCCACCTGGAAGGAGCCCAGGTTCTCATGCACTAAGCCCAATTTTAGGAGTAGAGTCAAAGGAAACTGAAAAATATCATCTCATTACGGAAATAAAAGCTAAAACAATGAACTAATAAGCAAAAGATATTCTTCTTTACCTTTCCACATCCGGAGAGCATAGGTCTCCCTATCAGAATTCTAGAAGCCAAGTAGATAAATAAAAAAAAGGGGAACCTCAGCATTCAAAATATATATGTGCTTATATTTCTTTTCTTTTTTCTTTTAAGATTATTTATTTATTTATTTATTAGTTTATTTATTTATTTGACAGAGAGATAGATCACAGACAGAGAGGCAGGCAGAGAAAGAGGGGGAAGCAGGCTCCTTGCTGAGCAGAGAGCCCAATGTGGGACTTGATCCCCAGGACCCTGAGATCATGACCTGAGTTGAAGGCAGAGGCTTAACCCTTTGAGCCACCCAGATGCCCAGTTTATATTTCTTTTGAGATTAATTTTTATTTTCTCAATAGTATCTTTCCCCTAGTCTAAATAATGAACTACAGACTTTGACTGACTAAGAAATGGACAACTGCCCAGTGTCATCGAATTTAGAAACTATTATTTTAGCTGTCTCCTTATACCCATTTCCTAAAGTTGATGTCACCAATTCCTCAGCCTTTTAAGGATTTTCCAGGGTAAAAGTTTGCTACTAGTGCCCCAGACTCTGATAATTTAGATTTTATCATTCTCATATCTGCTAAATCAGAATAAATTTAGAAGACTAAAATGGCAAGAATCATTCTATTAAGAGTTACAATGTAAAGCAATCGAGATACTAAAGAGCATATGCCGTATGTATATTTCCATTCATATGGATTTCAAGAACAGACAAAACTAAGTCTGGTGATAGAAGTCATAATGAAGGGCGCCTGGGTGGCTCGGTTGGTTAAGCGACTGCCTTCGGCTCAGATCATGATCCCGGAGACCTGGGATCGAGTCCCACATCGGGCTCCCTGCTCGGCAGGAAGCCTGCTTCTCCCTCTCTCACTCCCCCTGCTTGTGTTCCCTCTCTGGCTGTGTTTCTCTCTGTCAAATAAATAAAATCTTTAAAAAAAAAAAAGGAAGTCAGAATGAAGATGACCTCTTTGGGGTCCGTGGTATGGGCTGGAAAAGAAAACAAGAAAAATTTCTACTATGCTGAAGTTTCTATACCTTAATCAGGGGCATGGCTACGTTAACATATATATATTTTAAAAATCATCAATGTATACACTTGATAGCATAAATAATCATCTTTCTGTATGTGTATTAATTCCCAACAAATTAAAAAATCATGAAGAATAAACACATCTCTAAAATTTTATTTAATAAATCATTTACAACTCCTCTAAAGCTTACAGTAGAACTTTTAGAAAATATACTTGACACTGAAAAAAATAGGAAGGAGAGGAGAGGAGAGGGGAGGGTAAGGGAGGGGAGAGGAGGGGAGGGGAGAGGAAAGGAAAGGAAAAGAAAATATACTTGATCCTGGAGTCCTGGGATCTAGCCCCATGTCCAACTCCCTGCTCAGCGGGGAGTCTGCTTCTCCCCCTGCCCTCATCCTGCTCCTGCTGTCTGACTCTCACTCTGGCTCTCTCAAATACATAAATAAAATATTTTAAAAGTTTTTAAAAAATAAATTAAAAATAAAATAAAATCCAGGCTTAAATCCCACTGGTTTTAAGAACTCACAAGATTCAGCCCATTGGTTTCAAAGCACAATGTTATAGGGATTCCTCTTCCCCTTATGGGCTCTCCAGTGTGAGCCTCTGTTTCTTCCCTGCCTCGGATGGCCATGGTCTGTTTGGCTCCAAATCCCTGTCTCTGCCCTTTCTACCTTCCTGGATGTGGCTTTTTCTCTACCTTCAGTTGTGGAGTTTGTTCAAGTAATTTTCTGGGTTATTTACACTACTGTGAGTGTTATCTAGTTGTATCCATGGGAGGAAACAAGCTTAGCATCCTCTCACCCAGCCGCTCTGTGTCAATTTAAAGTCCTTCATATATATTGTCAAATTGCCCATAGATGTGTATAACAACTATATATAACTACCATCTATGTATGTGCAAAAGTGACTATTTTAAAAAAATTCCAGAATGGGATATTATTAGAAACAAATTTTATAGCCATGTATTCATTATAAATAGCACCCAAGTATTTTAAATTTCATTTGTTTGATTTCCAATAAAATGGAGTATTTAAAAATATATATAGACTATTTTGCATTTTAGAAATTGGAGTGTTTTTTATTACATTCCTGATGTATTTGTGTTTTATGATATTCTTCTAATTTCTCTTGTTCACTGTAAATTCTTTATGGTCTAGTGTATCATAATACAATTTTTATTTGTTCAAATTGATTAATGATTTAGATAGAAAAAACTATATTCATTGTGGAGCTGGAATCAAGAAAATATGAGCAAAATGAACACAAAATTTATACATAGTTCTATGATCTAGGTAATATCCATTATGTTTGTATCTCCTCCCATACAATGCAGATTTTAAATACAGACTTTTATTTAGGGCACCAGGGTGGCTCAGTTGGTTAAGCAACTGCCTTCAGCTCAGGTCATGATCCTGGAGTCCCAGATTAAGTCCCACATCGGGCTCCCTGCTCAGCAGGGAGTCTCCATCTCCCTCCAACCCTCCCGCTTCACATGTTCTCTCTCTCATTATCTCTCTTTCAAATAAATAAATCTAAATAAATAAATAAATAAATACTGTCTATTATTTAATAAATCAATCACTTTTGTAGCTCACCTGATTTGTTATATGTCATTCAGCTACACGTATTTTCTAATTTTCTTTTTGACTTCTTTGATTCATGGGGGTTAAAAAATACATTTAAAAAATTTTCATGATGAATTTCTTATTGTGTTTTTATTACTACTTTCTAGCTGAATTTGTGGTTTGGTTAGGAAACATATAGTTTCAACCTACTGCAAATTATTGAGTCTTCAGTTTGGGCTTAGGTGTTTGTGACTTAGGTGTTTTTTATTTTTTGTTTTTGTTTTTGTTTTCTTGGTAAATATTCCTTATGCACTTTACTTATTGAATGTACTCTTGATTACTGTTTCATTAAGGCAAGTTTACTAATCTTTATATTTCTTTCCTTTTTCTATGGACCACCAGCTTTACCTGGGTGCTTTTTAAAATGCAGACTCTCAGACACAATTCAGACCTACTGAAAGGGAATCTGCATTTTTAGAAAATCTCAAGGTGATGTTCAAGAAACCTTGTTCCTTATCATTACTGATTTTCATTACATTTTCTATTATTGAGCAAAGTGTGGTAAAATCACCTGTGTTATATAATGATGTATCTCTCTACATCTACTTATTTATTTTTTTTTAATGTCACCCGTTTTTGCTTTATATTTTGAAGTTCTCTCAGGTTCTTACAAGTTTAAAGTTATACCTTTCTGGGAGATGATTAACTTTATTCATTATTGTGAGCTGATTCTTGGAATACTTTTTGTCTTAAACTTAATTTAAATAGTGATATAGCTTCATTAGCTTTGTGTTTTGATGTTTATCTGGGAGATATTTTCAGTTTTGAAATTTCAATATTTTGGGGTCTTTATGTTTTTATACACATCTCTTGTACACATTATGTAGATAGATTTTATTAGTTGAAAGCATTTTTGAAGGTGGACCATTAAATGCATTCATAAATCACTAATACATTTGGATTTAAGCCACCATGTATTTGTCCCCATGTGTTTTATTTTATTATTTTATTTTATTTTATTTTATTTTATTTCAGCATTAGTTCTTTTTTTTTTTTCTTTTCTAGTTTGGTGGTTATAATTTGTTCCTATTTTTTTTTTGTAGGAAATTCTATTAACTACCACATGCAAACTTATATGATCAGTCTCCAAAGACACTATTAACAGGCTAGACAAGAAATTTTTACTGTAGTTATCACATTAACACTGAATTAAATACTTATTGTTGTTGTGGACTATTTTATTTTTATAACTCATGAGAATATTGTTGTTATTGTTTTATGTATTCATTTTTAAAGGTTTTATTTGAGAGAGAAACAGAGAGTATAAGCAGGGCAGGAAGGAGCAGAGAAAGAGGGAAGAAGCAGACTCCCCACTGAGCAGGGAGCCCAGTGGGGTCTTGATCCCAGGGCACTGGGATCATGACCTGAGCTGAAGGCAGAAGTTTAACCAACTGAGCTACCCAGGCCTCCTCTGAAGGATATTTTCCATTTTCATAGATTTCTTGATTTTAAACTGACCTCTTGATTTTAAACTATACACTATATAATCTAATTTTCATTTTTGCTATTAAGAAATATATTGGCCTTTTGACTGATTGCAATGCAACTATTCTACACTTTGCTTTTAAGTTCATCTCTTGAAAGTCTGTTACTTTATTTTATTAAGATACTTTGGGTGTGGATCAATTTTTATTTATTCTGTTGGGATTTGTTAGTCTTGTGATATTACTGAATCTATGTATTATAATTATCGCTATTCCTGGGCATGTTTTTATATAATCTTTTCAAACAATATGTCGGTCCCACTTTCTATTTCTTCTAGGACTCAAACACATATTAATTTTTCTAATTGTATCTTCCATACTTCTTGATCACTTTCTCATATTGTCTACATTTTTAAACCATCTGAAGACTTTCTTCTGGCATATTATCCATATAATTCTGTTGTATTCTGGGTCTGCTGTGAAAGCCATGGATATCACCTCACAAACCTCCAACTCTGAAAAATGTAAATTACCAAAGAGCTCTGTGGTTGGTTAGCAGCTTCTGACAAGGCTTTCAGTGATATCTGCCTTTTGATCTTCTCTCCTAAAATCACCTCCCCTTGCATATGGGTTACTCCAGAGAGTCTCTTCTAGTAAATAAAGTAAAAGTGATGGAATATCATCTTTATGATTAGGTTGTAAGTGTCTTACTAGCACTTTCTTGTTGTATTGCTTATTTGTTATGATGAATTTACCTGCCATGTTTTGAGATGCTCTATAGAGAAGCCCACATGGCATGGACACAATCTTGGCCAACAACCCTTGAAAACCAACCTGCTAACAACCAGGAGTGTGATAACAAGGAGTGTTGTACTTATTTTGGTCTGCTTGATCTATTGTTTACTCACAGAAAAAAAATCTTATGCTACTACTCAATTTATTTTTATAATGCTGTCAGCGTTTTCCTTATGTATTTCTAAGTTATATTAAGTGTATATGATTTTATAGCTTATTTTATAGCTTAAGTGTATATGATTTTTTAGCTTATTTTATGGCTTATACTCAGATATTCACATATATAAGTGTATATATACTTGCATTATTTTTAAAGATTTTTATTTATTATTTACTTGAGAGAAATGAGAGAGAGAGAGAGAGAGAGAGAGGGGGAATATGAGGGAGCTTAGATGCAGAGGGAGAACTCTAATCACTGCTGAGCAGAGAGCCCAATGCAGAGCACCATCCCAGGATGAGCCAAAGGCAGATGCTTAACCAACTGAGCAACCCACAGGCTCCTAAGACTGGAACTTTATTTTTTTAAAGATTTTATTTATTTGTTTGACAGAGAGAAACACAACTAGAGAGGGAACACAAGAAGGGGGAGTGAGAGTGGGAGAAGCAGGCTTCCCACTCAGCAGGGAGCCTGATGTAAGGCTCTAGGAGCTCAATCCCAAGCCTCCAGGATCATGACCTGAGTAGAAGGCAAACAGTTAAGGACTAAGCCACAGAAATGCCCCAAAGCCTGGAATTTTAAAACTCTGCAGGCTTTGCTATGGGAAAGTATGGAGGGCAATAGGAAGCTGAGTCCCTGCTTTTAAGAGACAGCAGGATAAGCAGCCACCAAGGATACAACATGGAAGCAGCAGTTTGAAAAATGTCTGGGGTATACAGGGAGAAGAGTTATTTACTCATCACACAGCATGTATCATAGAAGCAAGGATAGCAGGGAAACCCCTCCAGACATAAAAGAGCTAGCAGGCATCATTTCCCCTCCTCTGCCCCCCAGCATAAACACATGGCCACCTACAGGAATCAGCACAGCAACAATGCTTATGTATACCAAGCCTTGACCCCTCTAACTCCAGCAGATCTATCCTTTTTAGTCACACTTGCCATGTCCTCGAACTGTGGTGCCCCTCCCCCAGAATACTGGTGTAAACCTTGCCAAAACCACATCACCTCCCTGTGAAATTTGCAGGGCCTGAATTCTAAAGCAGGGTTTGTAGGTCTCACTTTGCAAGCAGACCAGCATGCACCTTGTTAAAATGCGCCTCATAGAGCTGGAACCAAATACTGCCCACAACAAGCAAAGAGAGCTTCTGCAAATGACTGGACTGAAGGAAAGAGTGGCTAGAACACAACAGCAAAGCATGGGCAACACACATAAGAGACACTCCTGAAGTGCCAGGTCCTGAGGAACACTGCTCTGCAGTGCACTGGCGGGACCTAATCCTCATAGGGCCATTACCTACAAGAGCAGGAGACATAACTTACTTTCCTAATACAGAAACAGACATGGAGAATTAGACAAAATGAGAAGACAGAGCAATATGTCCCAAATGAAAGAACATGACAAACACAGCAAAAGACCTAAATGAAACCATATAAGTAATATGGCTAGTAGAGAATTTAAAGTAATGATTATAAAGATACCCACTGGCCTTGAGAAAAGAGTGAAGAACATCAGTAAGGCCCTTAACCAAGAGATAAAGAACCAATCAGAAATGAAAAACATAATAACTGAAATTAAAAATACACTTAGTAGAATAAATAGTAGGCAGAGAAAGCAGAGGAACAAATTAATGACCTGGAAGACAGAGTAATGTAAAACAATCAAGCTGAGCAAATAAGAGAAAAAAGAACTATATAAATTAAGAATAAACTTAGGGAACTCATGACTCTATCAAATGAACTAACATTTGCATTACAGAGATCCCAGAAGGAGAGAAAGAAAAGGGGCAAAAAATTTAGTTGAAGAAAGAATAGCTGAAAACTTTCCTACTCTGTGGGAGGAAACAGATTTCCAGATCCAGAAGGCACAGAGTTCCCTCAACAAAATCAACCCAAGGAGGTTCACACAAAGACACATAGTAATTAAAAAGGCAAAAAGAAGTGATAAAGAAAGAACTTTAAAGCAGCAAGAGAAAAGAGAGTTATGTACAAGGAAAACCCTATAAGGCTATCAGCAAATGTTTCAGCAACAAACTTTGTAGGCCAGAAGGAGTAAAATGATATAATCAAACTGGTGAGAGGGAAACATCTGAGACCAAGAGTACTCTATCCAGAAAGGCTATCATTAAAATAGTAGGAAGGACAAAGAGTTTCTCAGACCAAAGAAAAACTAAAGGAGTCATGACTACAAAACCAGCCTTACAAGAAATATTAAGGAGGACTTTCTGAGTGGAAATTAAAGACCATAAGCAAGAGTATAAAAAATAGAAAACCCAAAAGCAGTAAAAATAAGCATATCCACAAAAATCAGTGAAGGGATTTACAAAATAAAAAGACATAAACTATGACATCAGACACTTAAAACTTGGGGGAGAGAGGAGTAAAGAATAGGTTTCAATTTAAGCAATCATCAACCTAATATACACTGCTACATAGAGAAGATGCTATATAAAAACCTAATGGAACCCAAAAATCAAAAACCAGTAAAAACTATGAAAGAGAGCAAGAGAAGAAAGGATCTGGGAAAAACTGCAAAAACAACCACAAAACAAGTAACAAAATGGCAATACATACATATATATCTATCAATAATTACTTTGAATATAAATAGAGGAAACACTCAAGGAAAAAAAAGACAGGGTGACAGAGAGGATAAAAAAATAAGATCCCTCTATATGCTGTCTATGAGAATCTCATGCTAAAGAAATATACAGATTAAAAGTGAGGGGACAGAGGGTGCCTGGGTGGCTCAGAGGGTTAAGCCTCTGCCTTTGGCTCAGGTCATGATCTCAGTGTCCTGGGATTGAGGCCCACATCAGGCTCTCTGCTCAGCAGGGAGCCTGCTTCCCCCTCTTTCTCTGCCTGCCTCTCTGCATATTTGTGATCTCTCGGTCAAATTAATAAATAAAATCTTTTAAAAAAACCATTAAAAAATAAGTGAGGGGATGGAGAAACATTTATCATGCAAATGAATGTCAAAAGAAAGTTGGGGTAGCAATATTTGTAACAGACAAAACATATTTTTAAACAAAGACTATAATAAAAGAGACAAAGAAGGGCACTATATAATAATAAAGGGGACAATCCAAGAAGTTAAGACAATTGTAAATAGTTGTGTACTCAACATGGGAGTACCCAAATACATAAAGCAGTTAATAAAAAACTTAAAGGAATTAATCAATAGTAATACAGTAATAGTAAAGGACTTTAATACTCCACTTACATCAGTGGACAGATCATCCAAACAAAAATTCAACAAGGAAACAGTGGCTTTGAATGACATACTGGATTATATGGACTAAACATTCCATCCTAAAACAGCAAAATACACATTCTTTTCATGTTAAGTGCACACAAATACTTTCCAAAATAGATCACATATTAGGCTATAAAACAAGTCTCAACAAATTTAAAAAAATATATCTAAGTGATACTATACATCTTTTCTGACCACAATGCTATGAAACTAGAAATCAACCACCAGAAAAAATCTGGAAAGACCAGAAATACATGGAGGTTAAATAACATACTACTAAACAATGAATGGGTCAACCAAGAAATCAAAAAAGAAATAAATAATTACATGGAAACAAACAAAAATAAAAACAAAAGATTCCAAATTTTTGGAATGCAGCAAAAATGGTTTGAAGAGGGAAGTTTACAGCAATACAGATCTATCTCAAGAAGCAAGAAAAATAAATCTAACAACCTAACCTTATACTTAAAGCAGCTAGAAAAAGAATAACAAACAAAACTTAAAACCAGGAGAAAGACATAAAGAAGAAAAAGTAAAGCAGAAATAAATGATAGAGAAACTAATAAAACAGTAGAGCAGATAAATAAAACCAAGAGCTGGTTTTTGAAAAGATCAACAAAACTGATAAACCTCCTGAAAGACTCAAAACACACAAAAGAAGAAAAGACAGAGAGGACTCCTATAAACAAAATCACAAATTAAAGAGGTGAAATAACAATAAACACCACAGAAATACAAATAATTGAATGAGAATATTATGAAAAATTGTATGCCAACAAGTTGGACAACCTAAAAGAAATGGATAAATTCCTATAAACATATAACCTACCAGAACTGAGTCAGGAAGAAATTAAAAAAATTGAACAGAGCTGATTAACAGCAGTGAAATTGGATCAGTAGTCAAAAACTCCCAACAAACAAAAGTCCAGGACCAGATAGCTTCAGAGGTAAATTTTACCAACATTTAAAGAAGAGTTAGTACCTAATTTTCTCAAACTACTGCAAAAAAATAGGAGAGGAAGGAAAACTTCCAAATTCATTTTATGAGGCCAGCATTACCCTAATACCAATACCAAATAAAGACACCAAAAAAAAAAAGTGTATCCAAAAAAGGTAAACCCACCCCAAAAAACCCAAACAGAATCACAGACCAATATCACTGATAAACATAGATGCAAAAGTTCTAAGTAAAATACTAGCAAACCAAATCTAACAACCCAGTAAAAAAAGCCACTTACCACAATCAAGTGGGATTTATTTTCAGGATGAAAGAGTGGTCCAATATTAAAAAATTAATCAACATGATAAATCACACCATTAAGAGAAAGGATAAAAAACATTTCAACAGAAGCAGAAAAAGCATTTGACAAAGGACAACATCATGCACAATATTTAAAACCCTCAACAAAGTAGGTTTAGAGGAAACATACCTTAACATAATAAGGACCTTATATGAAAAACCCACAGTGAACATCACACTCATTAGGGAAAAACTGAGAGTTTTACATATGGTCAGGAACAAGACAAGGATGTCCACTCTCATCACTTTCATTCAATACAGTCCAAGCCATAGCAATCAGACAACAAAAAGAAATAAAAGACATCCAATTTTTTTGAAGGTTTACTTATTTATTTGACAGAGAGAAACACAGCTGAGAGAGGGAACACAAGCAGGAGGAGTGAGAGAAGGAGAAGCAGGCTTCCCGCCAAGCGGGGAGCCTGATGTGGGGCTCGATCCTGGGTCTCCGGGATCATGACCTGAGCTGAAGGCAGTCGCTTAACCAACTGAGCCACCCAGGTGCCCCTTGGCATCCAAATTTTTAAGGAAGAAGTAAAACTTTCAGTATTTGCAGATATCATAGAAAACCCTGAAGTCTCCACCAAAAAAAACTATTAATTCCGATACATGAATTCAGTAATATCACAGTATTCAAAATCAATGTGCAGAAAACTGTTGCATTTCTTTTTTTTCTTGTTTCAAGTTTTTATTTAAACTCTGATGGTTAACATACATTTCTATACATTAATATGAAGTAGAACAAGGAGAAATTAAGAAAATGATTCCATCTATAACTGCACCAGAAATAATAAGATAACTAAGAATAAATTAAACCAAAGAAGTGAAAGATCTGTAGTCTGAAAACCAGAACACACTGGTGAAAGAAACTGCAGATGACACAAAGAAATGGACAGACATTCCATGTTCATGGATTGGAGAATCAAATCTTGTTAAAGTGTCTATACTACCCAAAGCAATCTACACATTAAATGAAATCCTTATTAAAATACCAACACCATTTTTCACAGAAGTAGAACAAACAATTCTAAAATGTGTAGGGAACAACAAAAGAGTTCCAAAAGCTAAAGCAATCTTGAAAAGGAAATGCAAAGTTGGAGCCCACAATTCTCGACTTCAAGCTATACTACACAGCTGTAGTAATCAAAACAGTATGGAAATGGCATGAAAACAGAAACATAAATCAATGGAATAAAGTAGAAAACTGAGAAATAAACCTGTAGTTATACGGTCAATTATTCTTTGACAAAGGAGAAATGAATATGCAATAGGAAAAAAGTCTCTTCAACAAATAGTGGTAGGAAAACTGGACAGCTACATGCCAAAGAATGAAACTGGACTGCTTTCTTACACCATACACAATAATAAACTCAAAATGGATTGAAGACCTAAATGTAAGACCCAAAACCATGAAAGTCCTAGAAGAGAGCCCAAGCAGTAATTTCTCTGACACTTGTCAGAGAGCAACATTTGTCTAGATAGGTCTCCTGAGGTAAGGGAAATAAAAACAAAAACAAACTATTGGGACTACATCAAAATAAATTCATCTGCACAATGAAGGAAACAATCAAAAAAACTAAAAGGCAATCTATTAAATGGGAGAAAATGTTTGTAAATAACATATCTGATAAAGGGTTAATAAGCAAAATATATGAAGAACAGACAGAACTCAACACCCCCTCCAAAATAATCCATTTAAAAAAAGGGTAGAAGACAGGAACAGACATTTCTCCAGACATACAGATGACCAACAGACACATGAAAAGATGCTCAACAGCACCCATAATCAAGGAAATGAAAATCAAAACTACAATGAGATATCAACTCACACCAGTCAGAATGGCTAAAATCAAAAACACAAAAAACAACAGGTGTTGGCAAGGATACAGAGGAAAAGGAACCTTCATGCACTGTTGATGGGACTGCAAACTGGTGGAGCCATTGTGGACAATAGTATGGAGATTCTTCAGAAAGTTAAAAACAGAACTATCCTATGATCCAGTAATTGTACTACTGGGTTATTTACCCCCAAAATACAAAAACACTAATTCAAAGGGATACATGCACCCCTATGTTTACTGCAACCTTATTCACAGTAGCCAAATTATGGAAGCAGCCCAACTGCCCACTGATATATCAATGGATAAAGAAGATGTGGTATACATATACAATGGAATATTATTCAGCCATAAAAGGGAATAAAATCTTGCCATTTGCAACAACATGACTGGAGCTCAGAATATCTATTACCAAACTTATTTTGGTAAGCAAAATAAGTTAGTTAGAGAAAGACATAACATGATTTCATTCACATGTGGGATTTAAGAAACAAAATGAGTGAGCAAAGTGGAAAAAAGACAGAGGGAGAGAGAGACAAATCAAGAAATAGACTATTAACTCCAGAGAACAAATTAATGGTTACTAGAGGGGATATGGGAGGGGGGATAGGTGAAATAGGTGATGGGGATTAAAGAGTACATTTATCATGATGAGCACGAAGTAATGTACAGAACTGTTAAATCACTATACTGTATACCTGAAAATAATATAATAATGTATGTTAACAATGCTGGAATTAAAATTTTTTAAAACCTATAAATAAAATGACAGAAAAATGGTACTTTAGAAATCTATACATATGTATATTACATATGTAAAAGACATATATCTTAATTGATATATAAATTTGGTGATAAGATAAATATGGGTGATTTAAATTCTTTCTCTTTATCTGAATTTTTTACACAGGAATATAAATTACATTTTAATCAATATTTTTGTTCTAAATGCTATAAGCAGCATTAGTGAAAACTTCTTACTTGTAGGCTTCTATGGTTGTTTTATCATTATGAATGTCTTGCTCCATGTCCTCTCTAATTTGTTTAGCATTCAATTTGGCATTTTCAACATTTTCTATAGCTTCTTCAAGTTCTTCATGAATTTGTTTATATAATTCCATTACCTAGAAATGAAAACTATTTTTGTTAATACATGAACTTAATGGGGAATTAAAAAAGAATCAGGCAAGAGAAAAATCAGAGAAAGGACTTAAATTTGGAATAGTTTTGATCTAGAGAGTAAGTTCTTTAGGTCAATTTTCTTCCCATATAATTCCCATATAATTTAGCACAGTAAATTTTTAGGTTTCCACTAGCCTGAAATGCATCAACACGAGGGATGTATAAAAGTTACTAAAGAAAAAAAGTGACATGAGCAAAATAAAATCATTTTTAACCAACAAAAGAATTGCAACTTTTTATTGTTTTTATTGTTGAAATACTTTATTGTAGAAAGATGAAAAACTAAATGAAACCAACTGTAATCCTCTCAGGAACAACCATTATTCTGTTAAATAAAGGGTCCAAAATATTCCATTTATATTGTTTTTATTAATTATCAAATATCATAAACATTCTCCCTTCCCTCTCCATTTCTCCTTTCTCTGTCAACCTACGGAGAAAAGGTGGTTGTAGTCTGGATGTCCTGCTGGAAAGTTGGAGGGACCGAAGTACAAGGCAACAGGGAGCGAACAGTCCTCTCCCCAGAGGGTCAATTGGTAGGCTGAAATAAAGCAACTGCCTCCTGACAAAAGCAATAATATTCATTAATTTTTCAAAGAGCACAGGTAGGAGTAACCTCTACAAGATTATCCTTGTACACTACAGGAGTGTAGGAGTATATACTTTAGTAGACATCAGGGAACACACCAGAATGATGAGCTAAGCAAACAAGAGGTCAAGAAACAAGAGAATACCTCACCTCCATGTCCAATCTGTCAGCACCTTTAGAAGAGGTAACCTATGGGTATTGCTGGGGTAGTGGTCTCCATTTTGTGAAACAGATTACATCATATGAGACAAATTCATCTCCAAGACAAGCTCTTGAGTTGGGTCTGTATGGCACTGGGATATACTTGTGCAAATGATACTCAATGTCAATAGATGTGTATAATACTCTTGTGGCTCAGTGCTGTTGTGAGGCTGGGCTGATTGCAAAATTTGGAGGCAACATAGAGCACTGGAGCTTGATTTGTAATTATCTGCAATTTGCAAGATATGCACTAGGGCTCAAGCACACTGACTAGAGGCCTTCAGTCCTTTAAGCAGTTAGTTATTTCAGCTTATCTTTAGCCAAGACCTCAAAACTGAGTCAAGAGAGCAGAAGAGAATAAAATAAAGTTATGAAAAGGACTATAAATAAAACACTACATTACATTTCCTCTGGCCCCTAGCAATCACTAATCTGTTTTGTTTTATGGATTTATCTATTCTGGATATTTCATATAAATGAAATCATACAGGATGTGATCTTTTGTGTTTGGATTTATTTAGCATAATGTATCAAAGTTGATTTATGTTCTGACATGTAAAAATACTTCATTTTTTAAATTTCTTTCTATGGTATAGATATATTACATATTATCTAGTCATTAATCAGGTGATGGACATCAGGTTGTTTCCACCTTGGGCTAATACAAACACTGCTGCCATGAGCATTTATGTACAACTTTTGCTTTTGTTTCTTGATTATCAGTTTTCAGTTCTTTGGAGTATATACCTCAGAGTATAAATGCTAGAGCATATGGTATTCTGTGTTAAACTTTTTGAGGAAATCCCAGAATCTTTTCCACAGCACCTGCAACAATTTTACATTCTCACCAGCAAAGTCCCATAGTTCCAATTTCTCCACATAGACACTAAAACTTGTTATTTTCTGTTTTATATTTATTCCCATCCTAATGGCTGTGAGTAGTATCTCACTGTGGTTTTGGTTTGCATTTCCCTAAGGACTAATGATGTTGAGCATCTATCTTTTCAAATGTTTGCTGCCCATATGTATATCTTTGGAGATACATCTATTCAAATCCTTTGAGCATTTTAACTTGGTTGTTTGTTTTGGGTTGTTGAATTTAAAAAGCTCTTTATATAGTCTAGGTTCTATATCCTTCTGAAATGTATAATTTGTAATATTTTCTCTCATTCCACAGGGTTTTTTTTTTTACTTTTATGATAGTATCCTTTTTTACTTTTTATCATCAACATATGGTAGACACAATGTTAAATTAGTTTCAGGAGTACAAGACAGTGATTCAAAAAATTCATACATTAAATAAATAAATAAATAACAAATTATACATTATGTTGTGCGTACCACAAGTGTAGCTATCATCTGTCACCATACAACACTATTACAATATCATGGACTATACTGCCTATGCTGTATCTTTAAAAAAAGAAAGATTTCTTTATCTGAGAGAGAGAGAAAGCATGGGACAGGCAGATAGGAGGAAGAGAGGATCTCGAGAGAGAAGAGCGAATCTGCATTGAGTGTGGAGCTTGACACAGGGCTCAATCTCACAACCCTAAGATCACCACCTCAGCCAAAACCAAGAGTCAGACACTTAACCAATTGGGCCATCCAGGCGCCCCTACTATGCTGTACCTTTTATCCTAGTGACTTATTTATTCCATAACTGGAAGCCTGTACCTCCCATTCCTCTTCATCCATTTGCCTATCCATCCACTCCCTTCCCTCTGGCAAACAAAAGTTGTCCTCTGCATTTATAAGTCTATTCCTAGTTTTTGTTTGTCTTTCAGATTCCACGCATAAGTGAAATCATATAGTATTTGTCTTTCTCTGATTGATTTATTTCGCTTAGCATTATATCCTCTAGAGGTCCATGTTGGCAAAAATGGCAAGATTTTGTCATATTTTATGGCTGAGTAATATTCTATTGTGATATATATACCATATCTTCTTTATCCATTTACCTATTGATGGACACTGAGGTTGTTTCCATATCTTAGTTTTTGTAAATAAAGCTGCAATAAAAAAGGGGTACATATATCTTTTCAAATTAGTGTTTTTATTTTATTTGGGTAAATCCCCAGTGGTGGAATTACTGGATCATATGGTATTTCTATTTTTAATTTTTTGAGGAACCTCTGTACTGTTATCCACAGTGACTGCACCAACTTAAGTTCCCACAATGGTGCATGAGGGTTGCTTTTTTTCCATATCCTTGCCAACACTTGCTACTTTTTGTCTTGTTGATTCTAGCTATTCTGAAAGGTGTAAAGTGGTTTCTCATTATGGTTTTGATTTACACTTCCCTGATGATTAGAGATGTTAAATATCTTTTATCTTTTCTTCTTTGGAAAATGTATTTTCAGGTTCTCTGCCCATCTTTTAATTATATTACTTATTTTTTGGTGTTATGTAAGTTCTTTTTTTTTTTTTTTAAAGATTTTATTTATTTGACAGAGAGAAACACAGCCAGAGAGGGAACACAAGCAGGGGGATGAGAGAGGGAGAAGCAGGCCTCCCGTTGAGCAGGGAGCCCGATGTGGGGCTCGATCCCTCGTTTCCGGGATCATGACCTGAACCAAAGGTAGTCACTTAACCAACTGAGCCACCCAGGCGCCCCGGGTGTTATGTAAGTTCTTTACATATTTTGGATATTAACCTTTCATCAGATATTGATAGTGTCCTTTGATGTATAAAAGTTTTTAATTTTTTTATTGACGTACAATTAATATATATTAGGTTCACGTATAAAACATAATATTTCAATATTTCTATATATTGTAAAATGATCACAATGAATTTAATTAACATCCATTGCCATACACAGCTAGAATGTTTTTCTTGTGATGAGAATTTTTAAGATGTAATCTCTTAGCAACTTTCAAATATGTTTAATAGTACTAACCATAGTCACCATGCTGTACATTAAATCCGCATGACTAATGTCTTTTATAAAAAGAAGTTTGTACTTTTTGACTCCCTTTCTAGTCATCTTCTAACCCCTGCATAAGAACCAATCCGTTCTTTCCATAAAACTGCTTTTTTGTTTTGTTTTGTTTTTCTTGATTCCACATATAAGTGAAATCATATGGTATTTGTCTTCCTCTGTCTGACTTATTTCACTTAACATAATGCCCTCAAGGTGCATTCTTGTGTTGCAAATGGCAAGATTCCACTCTTTTTTTTGCATAATATTCCATTGTACATATATATACACATCTTCTTTATCCATTCATCCATTGATGGACACTTGGGTTGTTTCAATATCTTGGCTATGGTAAATAATGCAGCAATGAACATGGGGGTGCACACATCTTTTCAATTTGTGTTTTTTCTTCTAATAAATACCCAGAAGTGGAATTGCTGAATCATATGACAGTTCCTTCCAGTTTTAATTTTTTGAGAAACCACCATACTGTTTTCCACAGTATGGCACAGTATGGTTGTGCCAATTTACATTCCCAGTAACAGTATACAAGGGTTCGGTTTTCTCCACATCTTTGCCAACACTTATCACTTCTTATCTTTTTGATAATAGCCATTCTGACAAGTATCAGATGACCTCTCACTGTGGTTTCGATTTGCATTTCCCTAATGATTAGTGATGTTGAGATCTTTTCATGTACTTGTTGGTTTATGTCTTCTTTGGAAAAATACCTATTCAGATCTTCAGGCAGATTTTAAGCCATATTGTTTTACTTTGGTGTTGAGTTGTATGAAGTTCTTTATTTCAGATATTAACCCTTATCAGATATGATTTGCAAGTATTTTCTCCCATTCAGTAGACTTTCATTTTGTTGATGGTTCCTCTTGTCATGCAGAAGCCTTTTAGGTTGATGTATCCACACTTGTTTATTTTTGCTTTTGTTTGCTTTGCTTTGGTGTCAAATCCAAAACAGCAAGTAAAATGAACAGTAGCTTGACCTCTAAAACAATGTCAGATTAAAAACACCTTGTAGAAACTTATACAATGTTTGATACCATTTGAAAAATAAAAAAGAAGCATGCATTGTGCTTAAATATATATATGTATAAAAATACACAAATTTCACCTAGAAACAGATTTTCCTCTTAAGGTTATCTCTGGAGAGTGAGGGAGGAAAATGGAACTGTTGAGAATACAGGACCCACTTAACAACTCTATTTATTTTAAAATAATAAAAAACTCCTATGAGTTAAATTTGCTCATTCAGTGGCAGATATAAATAATTCATTTTTCTATAATACAATCACACAATAGGAGAGTTAAATGTTAATTAATTATTGAAAAGATTTTACAGTTTATTATCATTAACAATGAAACTGACTGATATATTCTGCTTGCATTCTTTCCCATTTGGTTCACAACTTCAAAAATTATCATGTTGTTTTAAATCTCCAAAATTTTATTAGTAGGTTGACTAAAAATACTCCTAAGTATAAAAGGGAAGATGATACAGTTTAAATGAATATCAATTGACTATATTATGTGTAGTTTAATAGTTCCTTTAGAAAATAAATAGCAGGTCATTTTTGAGTGAAAATGAAGCATTTAAAAATGTTAACTTCTTACAGCTGAAATATTTTTTATAACTAAGTAGCAATCTATAAAATGCATATCCATTCATTTATTCATTTACCTCAAATTTTTTTGTATGAAATTCTTTCAGAGCTTCAAGTTCTTGGTTTTGTTTTGAGTTAATTAGAGACCCAAGTTTATTCATGTAGTCTATGTCTGCTTGAAGCTTTGCATTAGCTTCTTCCAATTTTGCCTTTTGTTCCTCAGAACGTTTTATTTGATAAGCTTTATCTTCAAGATGCCATCGTAATTCTATAATATCTCTCAAATAGGCCTCATGTTCTAGACATACAATAATAACAAAAGAAAATCTGATTTTAAAACAAGAACTCCAGAAACCTTTATTTGATAACAGAGACATATGAAATACTTTAGATTCAGAAATTACTTATCCATGCTTACTAAATTTAATGTTATCTTAGTATTGCATTATAAATATATTGCTTTCATCATTTATCATCACAAGGATTAAAATATATGTTTTATAAGCTAATAGGTGTTTTAGTACAAATAGTGCTTATTACAACCAATGTATATACTGGGTTATGTATAACCACTCTAAGAATTACAAAATGAGAAAAAGTGCAAGAGTAGAGACCTTCTAAAATCATCTAGAAGTAAAACAGTGAGATAGCAGTTATAAATGTCAGAAAGGAAAAGGAAAAAATAAGTACTATTTTCTGCTGATGCAATTATATATCAAAACAAAAAAATCAACTGAAAATTATTACAAATAGGATAGCTTATATTTAAAAAATGCTTATTGTGGGCGCCTGGGTGGCTCAGATGGTTAAGCGACTGCCTTCGGCTCATGTCATGATGCCGGAGACCCGGGATCGAGTCCCACATCGGGCTCCCTGCTCGGCAGGATGCCTGCTTCTCCCTCTCTCACTCCCTCTGCTTGTATTCCCTCTCTGTGTTTCTCTCTGTCAAATAAATAAAATCTTAAAAAAAAAATGCTTAGTGTTGTAAGCCACTGAGTTCCGAGGTGATTTGTTATAAAGCATTATTGTACTAAATAACATTAACTCACATGACTAAACAATGCAAACCAAAATTACAAGATTTAATATTGTCTTATTGCTAAGGTTTTCTTCCATAGTAGAAGCACCTTGTGAGCATTTCTATGGGACACAACTATCTTCACCCTCCATCCTCTCTGAAAGGCCAATCTCCAGAACACTCTCCTAGACTTCTTTTACCAGTCTTAACGTTCATGTTTTTTCCAACTTCCATTATGTCATCCTTTTTGCTACTTCCCATTTGTATCCCATGACATTTCTCCTTCAAGGTAATCTGTCTTCACCCGTCCCATATTGAGATTGTAAAACAGCAGCTCCCTAAATTATGTCAACATACCATTCAAATCCATACATAAACCAGTCTGTGATTATTTTTTTTCCCCTCTTCCGTTAGGTCATCAGTCGTTGGGAAGTACCCATGGAGCCATGAATGTACACTAAGGGAAGGACAGGGAATCTAAAGAAGCAGGTACAAAAAAAAAAAAAAAAAAGCAAGTACAATGAGAGTACCAGGGAAATCTGATTCATTCTTTATTTGTGTCTTCAGATGCCGCTTGGGTATAATAAATGTACATACTCTTATTTTGTAAGGAAACACATATTTAATTTTATATTTTTTAAGTTCATGTAATGCCCAATTTCTGATGAAGAACTTATTTCTGATTCTTTTTTGATAGGAAAATGAAAAGACATTTGTTAGATTATTGACTGTATATTGGATGCTAGTCGCTGCCATTCTGTGGGGGTGGGGAGGATGCAGTGGGCAAGTAGAAAGGAAAGTAGTCAAGGGTATAAAACCCCACCCTCACTCTTCTCCATTATTTCCCATGGTCTCTTGCCACTAATTCCCAGTGTTTGAACCAGCAGGAAGACAGATTACAAAAGACATTTTTGATGCAGTCCATTATCAATCAGCCTCATGGATTACAAAACAGAAGATACAAGTATCAGTGGGTTGGTTAGAGGGATGGGTGGATCTGGAGGAGTGACCACAAGATAACTACAAAAAAATGGAATTTCTTTAATATTTTCATTAATTATATATGTAAGTTTTTTACAAAAATTGTTAAAAAAGTCTATAAACATCATACTTGATATTAAGGCTGTTAAGGAAATTAAATGTTTTTCTTGTTACAGAAGCTAGATACTTTGAGAATCTAAAATCTTTAAAAACATACACTTTAACCTGTAAAAAATTCATAAAATTTAAGAATATCATAAATATTATCAATATAAAGACAATATATTCCTAAAAACACATTACTTTTCAGGAATATTTTACAAACAGAAGGCACCTAAAAACTATATAGTAATAATGAATTTAAATTTCATCGCATGTGTTAGCTACTTAAATAAAATAAAGCAGGTGAACATAAATTTGTTTTTTAAGTAGATCTTTAATAGTTCCTCTAAATATCTTTAAATAGTTTTTTTAAAAAATATTTTATTTATTTATTTGACAGAGGGAGACCACGAGAGAGGGAACACAAGCAGGGAGAGTGGGAGAGGAAGAACCAGGCTTCCCACTGAGAAGAAAGCCTGATGTGGGGCTTGATAGGAGGCTCCATCCCAGGACCCTGGGATCATGACCTGAGATGAAGGCAGATGTTTAACTGACTAAGCCACCTAGGTGCCCTTAGAGATCTTTAAATAGATCTTTGAATAGAAGATAGCTCCAGCAATAAATTATCACCAATGGCAAGAATATATTCCATCACTAATATCCATTTATAAAGGTATGGAAAGTGTGTATGTATGTATCTTAATTAAATTTTATTTTGGCAATTCCTTAAGTAGAACTTCATACAAACCAAAAACTATAATATCTACTCTTATAAAGACCATATAAGATTATGTAGAAATTTATCAGCAAAATATTAAATAAAAACCAGCTACCTCTGACTTTTCTAAGACAACCGACAAGGAAAGGCTTCTCAAACATTTTTAAAAAATTGCAAGGGTGTCTGGGCAGCATAGTTGGATAAGTGTCTGACTCTTGGTTTCACCTCAGGTTGTAGTCTCAGTATTATAGGATTGAGCTCTGCCTTGGGCTTCACATTCAGCGTGGGATCTGATTCTCTCTCCCTCTCCTTTTGCCCCTCTCATGCTCTCTCTCTCAAATAAACAAAAAAATCTTTTTATAAAAAAATCGCAAATGATACATTGTGGATATGAATATGAATTTGGTCAAGAATCTACTGGGTTCCAGAATTTCCCGAGATGCCTATTCTGAACCTATTGTAACTTTGGTTGCCTCTAAAACACCAATATGTGTTTAAGTAGATATTTATAAATTACATACTTATGTTATTATAGTAGTAGAGTATGTACATCATAAATTCTATTCAAAAACCTTGTGAATCAGAACAAACTTACTCCAAGCCTAATTATTTTTATAAATAGCTTAAAACCAAATGTTTTATAAAATGCACACTTTAAAGTGTGGGTAGAAAAAGACCTACTCTTACCTGAGTTTGGAGCACTTTTTCCATAATTTTTTAGAATTAACTTTTTTTTAAAAGATTTTATTTATTTATTTAACAAAGCGAAACACAGCCAGAGAGGGAACACAAGCAATGGGAGTGAGAGAGGGAGAAGCAGGTTTCCCGCCGAGCAGGACACCTGATGTGGGGCTTGAACCCGGGACTCCGGGATCATGACTTGAGCTGACGGCAGTTGCTTAATGACCAAGCCACCCAGGCACCCCATAGAATTAGCTCTTTACTAAAGGGCAACAAAGAGCATAGACAGAGGCTGAATTAAATTCATCTGGTCTAGGCTCTGGGCAATTTCGTGCTTCTTGAGTTCTGCTCCAAAAGGGAGTGAACAAATAATGAGTTCAATCTGTGAGCTCAGTATTACTTTAAAAGGAGTCAACAGTCATTGAACCTACATTTAATTTATTTTATTAAAATAACAGAATCAAGGAACCACTGGGTAACTGTATTTTGCCAGGTAGGACAATAGCAAAAAAAAAAAAACAACAACAAAAAACAAATAACCAAGAAAGAAAATAAAAAGAATACTGTATGACAGCTTTGAAAACAAAATTAATGTTTTCTTTCAGCTCCCTAAAATGTGCACACCCTACTTGGAAGCTATAGTTTTAGAAGACATATAACAGGGGCGCGTGGGTGGCTTAGTGGTTAAGCCTCTGTCTTCAGCTTAGGTCATGATCCGGGAGTCCCAGGATCAAGCCCCACATCAGGCTGCCAGCTCGGTGGGAAGCCTGCTTCTCCCTCTCTCACTCCCTCTGCTTGTGTTACCTCTCTGGCTGTGTTTCTCTGTCAAATAAATAAAATCTTAAAAAATAAAAGAAGATATAAAACAAAGGTATATGTAAGTGTTCAGTTTGACAAATAATTTAATGTCTCAGAATAATAATTAATAGCCTCCCTTTTCGTCTCAAAAGTATCTTAGTTTAAATGATAGGTTTATAAGCACCCTGACCTAACCCATTTATAAATCATATGAATCCTGAATTAAAATTTTTAACAGAATTAAAATTTATTTATAAACAAAGTCCAGCCTCAGTAGAATCATGTATTAGGCATGCTTAATAGCCAGTGTTTGGAGAATAAAAAAATCCAATATCTTTTGACTGTTTAATACTTTACCAAGGGTCTCTTATTCTGGACTCTAAAAAACCTAGTGTTTCCTTTTGAAACATTTGTTACCTACACGACTCTTGGAAACATCTCCAGTTTTATCTTCTGGTAAGGACCAACTTAGCCTGCAGCCATTTCATTGTACACACAAAGTGACTCTGCCTAAACAAGAGCTGACTCAGAAAAGCAGTTGCAGGAAGAGGTAAGCAGCATCAAAGCCCAGAAAAACAAGAGCAAGTCAGACCAGGTGGATGCGCCCAATCAGTAAAAAGCAAAACCTCCCAGATCCTGACCAATGGCGATAAAAGTTAACTCTTGGCAGCTGTGTGATTGCATTCAGCTTGTGGTTTGCAGCTTTGACCTATAAAAGCTAGCCCATGAGACTGGGTGGGGTCGCTTTCTCCATAGAGACGGCCCTGACCAGTCAGTGTGATTCTCAATGTTGGCGGGAAATAAAGCTTTGCTTGACTTTCGCTTTTGTATCAGCCTGTTCCTTTGGCCAAGGACCCTAGCAGTTTGTTAGAAGTTCTCAATAAAATCTACTACTGCATTCTCAAAAGCAGATGCATGTTGCTAAAACATCACTTTAAACTTTTTTATCTCCTAGAATTAAAGGTTTTGCCAATGAAACCAATTGGAAATTACTTAAATTTCTAAATTTCAAGTAGTCAAATAATGTAGTCATCATAGGAAATACGTGCCAAAAGTTTAGATGTCCCATAGGTACCATAAATACGATGGAATTACCAACAAACACCAAACTACAGAAGGTCTAGGTTTACTTGCTGCAGTCCCAGCTATATAAATGATATCACCATTATCATTAATAGCATTTATCAAAATACACTATTTTGGATGCAAAACAATATGATCAGAGTTGATTTTTTCGAGAGTTTCAATTGATTATTCATGCCTCTCGAACAAAGTAAATGGCAATATGAAAAAATTATTATTATTACCTTTCTGCACAGCTAATGGGATTTCTTGAAGTCTCCAGATTGACCAAGAATCAATTTTCATGTGAATCTTTTTCTTTCTTGATTTTTGTTGTTTTAAAGCTTCTTCAGCTTCTGCACGGTCAGTTTCCAGACTTTTAATGAGATGAATGGCCTCTGAGAGCAATGCTTCAATTTCCTGCTTTAATTCTGGACACTTTTCATCTAAAATAGAAATAAATATTTGCATTTGTTAATGAATCATTCTAAAAACTAGGTGGTGGGAACATAGGTACTAATGGTATCATTTTTCTTTTTAATATTTATATGTTGAATAAGAGAATGCTAGAAAAATGAATTAGCCTTTTAAAGATAGTTTTATTATAACACAATCATAACATTAATTATAACCTTTGAAGACATATTTTGAAGTGAATATTTTATAAAATGATTAGAATAGAGAAATCTGAAGCAATATCTTCATGTATATTTTATCTAAAAATGTTTTCTTCATAAGCTATATTACAGAGCTTTATTTTTAAATTGTGCTTGTGTTTTCGCTCATTCTATGATAAAAACAAATCATTATGATTGCATCAGATAAATATTGAAAATCTTCAAATGGTTCTTAGAAATAAGATATTTCATATTCCTTATCAGATAATACCATCCCTAGTTATCCCTGCTGTTTCCAAATTCCAAATTCACTGTTTCCAAATTCCATTTATTTAGTTATAACACAAACTGATTCCTGTAATGAAAGAGATTTGTGATTCCTGGTTCACAGCTCTGAAAAGATATGGTTTAATGTTAACAAAATGATTAACATGGGTATTCATTCACCTATTTATACTAGAAACACGCAGAGAGCCTGTTATGTTCTGGGCAATACACTCTCCCCAGAGATAGATCAGTAAGGAAGATGGATATGGGTTCCACTCTGGTGAGATTTATACTTGTAAACAGTGACTTTTGCCAAAATGTGACATGACAAGAAGACATAAACAAACACAAATTGTCAAGAAAGGCAAAGCCTCAGAGAGCTGAGGCTAGAGGAAAAACAGTAAAACTGGTTCAAAAAAAAGGCAACTAATAGACCTCTGTTTTGTTTTGTTTTGATTTGGACAATAAAGCAAAAATTTTCTTCTAGAAGATAATATTACATATTAGTTGTAAGTGCAAGCTCAGTGGTCACACAGTTTCTATTTCTAACCTAGTAAGCCTATCAAAGAAATTCAGCATGTTGTCTGAAAAGAATTCTTGAGAAACAGGTCTCTCTATCATTTATGGACTGGCCCTTGATTTGGCCTCTCTTTATTTGGTCAACTATTTTCATATTCTACCACATCCTGGACATTTTATATCCTTAATTGTCTTTTTTTTTCATGACAATATACACAGTGAACACTGTGTCCTCCAGCCAACTTATGATCTATTCAGTTTCTATACAAAGATCTCAGTCTGAAATGTATAATTAAATTAATGCCACTTAAATCACTTCTGATGTGATATAAATGTTTTACCAAAGATATCTACCATGTTTGTACACGATCTTCTGTAGTGTTTCTATGATAGCATTCTAAAATAAGTGCTGTGTTTATAACTTGAGATGCCTCCAATTCATTGTATTTAATCCCTCAAATTTTTCTAGAATACCACCTCAATTAGTTTTATTATTTCATACTGAGTAGATGAGTAACCACCTGTAATTTTTTTAGCACAAACACTTAATTAGAATAAATCTCCTTCAACCTGATACTGTCTTGCCCTTTGGGATCAAATGTATGAGTTTATAATAAACATAATTGCAATAAACTGAACTATTATTATGTCCATTAACATATTAATCTTCTCCTAGCATTTGTCATGTGAAAAATTAAGAAGTAATGAATACGTTTTTTTCTTCAGTGTAGATATTAACAATGAAAAGGAAACAGTCAAAACAGAGCCTCACTATGACAGCTTTGAAAACAATATATATGTGTTTGTGTATATACATATATATATATACACATATATACAAATTACTATAGATTGTGTAAATTGTGACAAGATATTAATTTATACATATAGAAATATTATATATAAAATATACATATACTAGAGCCTCCATGTCCAGTGTGATAGTCATGAATCACATGTGATCATTTACATTTAAAGGGTTAAACCTACATTTCAAGCAGCTACTATATGGCCATATACTACATATGTATACCATATATATATATATATACACACACACTATATATACTATCTACTATATATATATATATATATATACACACACACACACACACACACATACATACACATACACTATATACTAGCTACTATATATGGCTAGTGGCTACTCTACATTAGAAATAGAGAACACTTTGATTATCCCAGAAAGTATTACTGGACAGCACTGAATTACAATTAGATTCCTGGGAGGTAGAGAGGGATCACCGTATACTCAGGACCTAGAATAGCATATAATAAATATTTGCTGAATTTTTTTATTTAATCAAATGATATAGAAGTATCTTTCCTCTATTAGATACAAAAATTATAAAACTCTTAAAAATGACTATTGTAAAAATTAAAATTATGTTAAATGAAAAATCAATGAGCTTTTAAATATAATTCACTTATTTAAGTATGAGGTACAATTTTACCTCTCTCTTCTGGTTTAACCTCTTGCATGGGTGTAGCAATACTCCAATCTTCCTTCTGGTCTTGTGTAGAAGAAGTTCTGCTCCTATATAAAGGGAAAGAAGCAATCAATTAATAAAGAACTAGTATACTTATAATTTAAAATTAGTAAAATAAATTTTACGTAATTCTCTCACATTAAATTTTAAATGTTTCGTGGTCAAACTTACTATACATGCTAATGCTACTATGTAAGAATAATACACCAAAATTCTAATATGTAATGGGCTTTATATTTCATGGTAAATTATAGAAATTTAAAATCTGTTACAAATCACCTGAAAAAATTTGAGGAGATATTAAAGAATATTTTTGTTTTTGTTTTGTTTTAAGAAAATGAATTGGTGTTCCCTAGATAGTGTTGCCATCAGAAAAAAGGGGTTTACTGAGAATAATTTGAGAGCTACCTCTCTAACTTAAGTTTAGCAGTTTCTGGGGTACCATATAAAATTCAAGGACCAAAAAGTATTTTTCAGATCTGAAATTAATAACAGTTTAGCAAAATGTCCAAATTAAAATGCTATTTCTTTCCTAAAGAATTTTTCTAGGGACATTTGGGTTAAACATCTGCCTTGGGCCCAGGTCTTGATCTCAGGCTCCTAAAATGCAGCCCTTGTCAGGCTCACTCAGCAGGGAGTCTACTTCTTCCTCTCTCCCTGCTCCTCCTCCCCCAACCCATTTTTCAGGAACTTGCACACATTTTCTCTCTCTCAGATAATTAATTAATTAATATCTTTAAATTTTTTGAATAGTTTTTCTAGCTAAAGTTTTCATCATATTTATATTTTTTATAAGATTTTGTTTATTTATTTGACAGAGAGAAACACAGCTAGGGAGGGAACACAAGCAGTGGGAGTGAGAGAGAAGCAGGCTTCCTGAACAGCAGGGAGCCCCATGCAGGGTTTGATCCTGGGATTCTGGGATCATGACCTGAGCAGAAGGCAGACACCTAACAACTGAGCCACCCAGGAGCCCCTTCATCATATTTAAAAAGAAGTATTTTTCCTCTGATAAAAGTTACCAGAAAAACAGTATCAACAACAAAGCAGGGAGTGTTATTTTTATTAAATTATTATTTTTTCTTATTAAAGAAGCATTACAAATTAAAGGAAGTTTATAGAAACCAAAAATCATAATATAAAATAATCCATATTAATTCACTCTTTTTCACTGTAACAGACTATAACACTCTATTTTTGTAAGATTACAGTCATAAAATATTGCATGCTGCTTTACTTACATGACATTGTTTCCTATATATCTGACTACAGTTTTAATATTTCTGATGGCTGCATACTATTTGTCTCATTGTTGTTCTGTAATTTCTTTAGGAAAGCCTGTTTATTATGAGGTCAGGGAAATATTCATCATATTTTCTCCTTTAGCTTTAACTTCACTTTTAAATATTTTTGTTAAATAATCTAAGGTATTTTTTCTTCCTTGTTTGAAAATAAAACATGTTGATCAGTATGTTGCACACTTGAAACAAATGTAAACACTATACTCAAAAATCAATTAAAAATAAAAAACATTCATGTCACAAAAATTAAATAATTAAATATATAAATATATAAATAAAAACATGAGGGCTGCTTGAGGAAGGGGGCAGGGATAATTGGGTGATGGGCATTAAGGAGGGCACTTCATGTAATGTGCACTGGGTATAATATGCAACTTATGAATCACTAAATTCTACTTCTGAAACTAATAAATTAATAAAAATAGAAGAATTGTCCCAGTAAATAATGCTCTCCCTATTGCTTTGTAATACCAATTACATAATATACTAAATTGTTGCACATAATTGAATCTATTTTTGTGTATTTTTTTCCCAAAATTTAGTTACTTTTTAGATGAGCAACATTGTTTTAATTCTTTTTTTTTTTTAATTTATTTTTTTTGTTTGAGAGAGAAAAGGAACAGGAATGGGAGAAGGGGCAGAGGGACAGGGAGAAGGACCCCACTGGGCAGGGAGCCCGACATGGGACTTGATCCCAGTACCCTGGGACCAGACCTGAGCTGAAGGCAGACACTTAACCGACTGAGCCAATCAAGTACCCAATTCTTATTTTTAATTGAGGCAAAAGTTCCATAACACAAAATTAACCATTTGAAAGTATAAACTTCAATAGCATTTACTACACTCAGTGTCATGACTATCATCCCCATCTAGTGCCAAAACATGTTTATCCCCTTAGAAGAACTGTCCCTCATTTTTTTTTTTTAAATATGGAACACTTCATGAATTTGTGTGTCATCCTTGCAAAGGGGCCATGACAATCTTCTCTGTATCGTTCCAATTTAATATATGTGCTGCTGAAGCAAGCCTCTTGTTTATTAAGCAATCTTTCCCTTTCCCTCTTTCTACCAGCCCCTGGCATGAACCGCTGTGCTTCCCATCTCTATGATTTACCTGTTATAGAGATTTCATATAAATGGAATTGCACAACAGGTAACCTTTTGTGTTTGGCTTCTTTAACTTAGTATGGTGGTTTAGAAGTTTATCCATGTTAAAACATATATCAAAATTTTATTACTTTTTATGGTTGAATAATATTCCATTGTACAGCTATACCACCATCTGTTTTACTTCAGTCTACTGAAAAAATGTTTTACTTAAATTCAATTAGCCAACATACTAATTAGTACATCACTAGTTTCAGACAATGTTCAATAGTGTATCAGTTATGTATAACACCCAGTGCTTATCACATCACGTGCCCTCCTTAATGCCCACCACCCAATTATCCCCCACCCACCTCCCCTTCAGCAACCCTATGTTTCCTATAGTGAACAGTTTCTCGTTTTTTTTCTCCCTCTCTGAGACTTCCCAATCAGTTTTCTCTCCCTTTTCCCTCCCCTATGGTCCTCTGCAGTGTTTCTTATATTCCACATATAAGGGAAACCATATGATAATTGTCTTTCTCTGACTTATTTCATTCAGCATAGTACCTTCCAGTTCCATTCATATTCATATAAATGGTTAAGTAATCATCCTTTCTGATGGGTGAGTAATAGTCCATTATGTGAGAGTGTGTGTGTGTGTGTGTGTGTGTGTGTAGACACACACATATATATATACTGCACCATCTTTATCCTTTCATCTATTGATGGTCATCTCGGCTCTTTCCACAGTTTGGCTATTATGGACATTGCTGCTATGAACACTGGGGTGGAGGTGTCCCTTCGGATCAATACATATGTATCTTTGGGGTAAATACCTAGTAGTGTAATTGCTCCATCAGAGGGTAGCTCTATTTTTAACTTATTTGGGAACTTCATACTGTTTTCTAGAGTGGTTGTACCAGCTTGCATTCCCACCAAAGTGTAAGAGGGTTCCCCTTTCTCCACATCCTTGCAAATATTTGTTTCCTGTCTTGTTAAGTTTAGCCATTCTGACGGGTGTGAGGTGGTATCTCACTGTGATTTTGATTTGTATTTCCCTACAGCCAAGTGATATTGAGCACTTTTTCATGTGTCTGTTGGCCATTTGGATGTCTTCTTGACAGAAACATCTATTCACACTTTCTGCCCATTTCTTGACTAGATTATCTGGTTTAGGGGTGTTGAGTTTGATAAGTTCTTTATAGATCTTGGATATTAGCTATTTATCTGATATGTAATTTGCAGTTATCTTCTCCCATTCTGTAGGTTGCCTTTTAGTTTTGTTGACTGTTTCCTTTGCTGTACAGAAGCTTTGGATCTTGATAAAGCTGATGTCAAAGAGGTTGCTGCCTTTGTTCTCCTCTAGGATTTTGATGGATTCTTGTCTCACATCTAGGTCTTTCATCCATTTTGAGTTTATTTTTCTGTGTGGTGCCAAATAATGGTCCAGTTTCATTCCTTTACATGTGGCTGTCTAATTTTCCCAGCACCATTTATTGAAGAGACTGTCATTTTTCCATTGGATATTCGATCCTGCTTTGTTGGAGATTAGGTGACCATAGAGTTGAGGGTTCATTTCTGGGCTCTCTATTCTATTTCACTGACCTACATGTTTGTTTTTGTGCAAAACTATACTGTCTTGATGATCACAACTTTTTTATATAACTTGAAGCCAGGCACTGTAATACCCCCAGCTTTGATTTTCTTTTTCAACATTCCTCTAGCTATTCATGGTCTTTTCTGGTTCCATACAAATTTTAGGATTATTTGTTCCAACTCTGTGAAAAATGTCACGGTATTTTGATAGGGATTGCACTGAATGTGTAGATTGTTCTTGGTAGCATAGACATTTTAACAATATTTATTATTCTAATCTGTGAGCATGGAATGTTTTTCCATTTCTTTGTGTCTTCCTCAATTTCTTTTGTAAGTTTTCTGTAGTTTTTAGAGTACAGATCCTTTAACTCTTTAGTTAGGTTTATTCCTAGGTATTTTATGGTTTCAGTGCAATTGTAAATGGAATCGATTCCTTATTTTCTCTTTCTTTTGGCTCATTGTTAGTTATATGTAGTTAGAAATATGTAATTGATTTCTGCACATTGATTTTATATCCTGCCATGTTGCTTAATTCTTTTATGAGTTCTAGCAATTTGGGGGTGGAGTCCTGGGTTTTCCACATAAAGTATCATATCATCTGCAAAGAGTGAGTGTTTGACTACTTCTCTGCTGATTGAAATGCCTTCTATTTCTTTTTGTTGTCTGATTGCTAAGGCAAGGACTTCCAGTACTGTGCTGAACAACAGTGGTGAGGGTGGGCATCCCTGTAGTGTTCCTGACCTTACAGGAAAGCTCTCAGTTTTTCCCCCATTGAGAAAGATATTCACTGTAGGCTTTTCATAGATGGTTTGCATGATACTGAAGTATGCTCTCTATATCCTTACACCGTGGAGAGTATTTTTTGTTTTGTTTTTTAAAATATTTTATTTATTTGACAGAGAGAAACACAGCCAGAGAGGGAATACAAGCAGGGGGAGTGAGAGAGGGAGAAGCAGGCTTCCCGCTGAGCAGAGAGACCGATGTGGGACTCCATCCAGGCTCTCCGGGATCATGACCTGAGCCCAAGGCAGTCGCTTAACCAACTGAGCCACCCAGGCGCCCTGCTGTGGAGAGGTTTAATCGAAGAAGTATGCTGTATTTGGTCAAATGCTTTTTCTGCATCAATTGAGAGGATATGGTTCCTGTCTTTTCTTTTATTAATGTGATGTATCATGTTGATTGATTTGCAAATGTTGAACCACCCTTGCAGCCCAGGAATAAATCCCACTTGTTTGTGACGAATAATCCTTTTAATGTACTTCTGAATCCTACCCGCTTAAGTATCTGGGTGGGTGAGAATTTTGGCATCCACGTTCATCAGGTATATTGGTCTATAATTCTCCCTTTTGGTGAGGTCTTTGGTTTTGGAACCAAGGTAATGCTGGCCTCTTATAGAGCAATTTTTGAAGTTTTCTGCTGAAAAATCCGAGGTTGTTTCTTTCTTTTGGCTATGGTGGAATACTGACAATATGAACATCTATAGAGAAGATTTTGTTTGAACACCTGTTCTGAAATCTTTTCTGTACATATCTCAGAGTGGAACTGCTATGTCATATGGTAATTCTAGGATTAAGGTTTTTTTTTGTTTTGTTTTGTTTTGTTTATTGTTACTTAAATTTTTTTTCCCAGTGTTCCAAGATTCATTCCCCATTCCCCACACCCAGTGCTCCATGCTTTAGGTGTCCCCAGTACCCACCACCAGGCTCTCCCATCCCTCCATCCCCCTCCCTCCAAGTCCCTCAGTTTGTTTCTGTGTGCAAAGTCTCTGTTGTTTTCTTTCTTTCCCTGGATTACCCTAGTTCCCCTTTACTTTCCTTCTCCCACTGTCCTCCAGGTTACCCCTCGTGCACCACAAGTGAAACCATGCGATACTTGACTTTCTCTTCTTGGCTTATTTCACTCAGCATAATCTCTTCCAGTCCAGTCCATGTTGCTACAAAAGTTGGATATTCATCCTTTCTGACGGAGGCATAGTATTCCATTGTATAGATGTACCACATCTTCTTTATCCATTCATCTGTTGATGGGCACCTTGGCTCTTTCCACAGTTTGGCGATTGTGGCCATTGCTGCGATGAACACTGGTGTACATATGGCCCTTCTTTTCACTACATCTGTATCTTTGGGGTAATACCCAGTAGTGCAATTGCAGGGTCATAGGATAGCTCTATTTTCAATTTTTTAAGGAATCTCCACACTGTTTTCCAAAGCGGCTGCACCAGTTTACATTCCCACCAACAGTGTAAGAGAGTTCCCCTTTCTCCGCAGCCTCTCCAACACTTGTTGTTTCCTGTCTTGTTAATTTTGGCCATTCTGACTGGTGTAAGGTAGTATCTCAGTGTGGTTTTTTTTTTTTTTTTTTTTTTTTTTTTTTTTTTTTTTTTTTTTTTTTTTTTTTTTTTTTTTTTTTTTTTTTTTTTTTTTTTTTTTT